>KZ308490.1:94604-232006 GCA_000376725.2 Ladona fulva | reverse complement strand
AAAAATATTATTATTATTATTTTTATTATTATATTGCCTGTAAAATTATCAGATAGAAGGCCGGCTAGAACCGAATTCCCTCCTCCACTACATACGGAGAGAGAATGAGGCTTACGTGCTAAGCTAGATGAGGAGCAACGTAGTTTTATTTTGCTTTACTCACTGAACTAGAATGTTACAACAGTCTTCTCTTTGATATCTTCTCATATTTTCGCGAAAGCCGTACCTACACTCAATGAAGCGTAAAATGAATTATATTTTCAAGTAATCTCTTGGCAATATGAACTCAATCCCATCTTAGAATATGTGAAAGGGATTTGAAAAGGTATACCACCAACTTAAAGACCTCTCGTTTTAATTAGTGCTGCTTACAAACAGAGAGTCATTAGGAAGATTTCCTTTGGGTGCAACTCCGCAACCTTCGCTGTTTATTATGTATCCCAGGAGACCGAAAAATTCTTTTCAGAAGGTCTGCGAGAGAAATTTAAGATATCGAAAGCGATCCACGGGAAAACCCTTCCTCTTGAACGGAAGGAAAGGAATGTTCACCGGGTTCATGGAAAAAACGCGATTAAATAGTTAAGCTGGTTATTGAGGTAATTGTTTGCATTGCTGCTTTTTTGTGAATACGTGTGTAGTTTCATGTAGATCTGTCTACTCATTCGTATATTTGCAGCTGTTCAAAGTTGACGTGTCACAGTATTTTTTTACAATGGAAAAAATTGAATATCGTGCAGTAATAAAATTCTTATGTTTGGAAGGTGCAGCACCAAAACAAATTCATGAACGATCGTTAAAAGTGTATAAGGACTTCAACTTCAATTAGTACAGTAGAAAGATGGGTTGCTGAGTTCAAACGTGGTCGTGCAAGTCTTGAAGGCGATCCACGTGAAGGACGGTCAAAAAGTGCATCGACACCAGAATTGGTAGCAAGAAAACAGGATATGGTTTTGGAAGACCTTCGATTAACGAGAAGAGATTTAGTAGAAGCCCTAGGCATCTCTTTAGGCAGTGTGAGCAATATTTTGGCTGAAGTTTTGGGATTGAGAAAGCTGTGTGCACAATGGGTGCCGCATTCGCTAACAATGGAAAAAAAGCAAATTCGAATGCGACTTTTGGAGTGTTTTAGAAAGAACAAAAAGGACTTGGTGCGTCGTTTCATCACTTGAGTCTATCACCATGATCCTGAATCAAAACAAGAGGCTAGAGAGTGGTGTGAACCCGGTACTTCGGCTCCGAAGCGAGTTAAGGTCCAGAAATCGACCAAAAAGGTGTTAGCATTAGTGTTTTGGGATGAAAAAGGCATTTTGTTCGTGGATTCCCTCCGAACTGGCAAAACAATAAATTCTGCTTATTATTGTAACCTTTTGGACCAGTGGGATATATAAATTCGTGGGTAAAGACCCGGTTTACAGAAGAAAAAAAAATTTTTTCATCAAGACAACGCACCCTCTCACAAAGCTCAAAAAACCATCACGAAAATCAGTAAATTAAAGTACGAATTGTTGCAACATCCACCCTATTCGCCAGATTTAGCTGCGTCTGACCTCTGGCTATTCTCACATCTCAAAAAATTTCATGCGTGGAAGCGATTTTCATCGAATGAAGAGGTAATAGAAGCCGTGGAAGCGTATTTCGATAGTCTTCCGGATTCTCACTTCAGGGATGGAATCCATAAATTAGATGATCACAGGAACAAGTGCATCGAAGTTAGGGAGATTATATTGAATAACAAAATGCATTTCAAACCATTAAATCGTGCTTTTCTTATCGAACGACTAAACGTATTGAACAATTTAGCAGTCGTCGTCAATAAAAATTGCTAGGTTTGATGTTTGCCTTGACAACGCAATTTTTTTGCGTAGCGACTAATGATTCATTAACATAACGCGTTTTTCTTAATGAGAGCATTAATTGTGACCTGCCCTCAAACGTAGACCGATTTGGAAGTTTAACAGAGGCCAATAATGTGATGGTTGTCGGCACATAATTAACGTGGGATTTTCAACGGTTTCCAAGCAATATTCCGCCTCCATAATAGAAAGGGCACATGACATTATGAGGGAGGTTTGAAAGGACGAGGTAAGATAGTTTATAAGTTCATAGATGCAAATAAAGTCGCTATAAATAGCGAATTTCCTCCGTATTTAACGACTTCTTTTCCGGCGACATTGCAGCAAATTCTGTAACACATTCAACCCTCTACGTTCTCCTAGCGTAACCAGGAATCGAACCCTGGATCGCTTTCACCAAAGTCGAACGCGTTGCCTACTTGCTTATCCGGGTTCCCCACGTTACGCTTATATAAATAAATAAACATATATAAATCAAAATAGTATTACGTTTACTTTACAAAAGTCTTCATGTCATGTTATCCACATAATTCATTTGATATTCGACCTGGCATGCATTTTAAATTTTATTTACCACTTTCAGTAGGTTTCGCAGGTTTTCCACCCTTCATGTGGGTATTTTTATGTAGGGTTTTAATAATTTCCCAAGTAGACTTAGCTTTTTTTCTTTAAACCACTTAATAATATCTTCTTTTACTGGTTTACTTTTGTTCAACTCCAAGCACCAATTTCTTTCTATGTGCATTGACTTTTGGTTAGATATAAGAAGTGTTTATATAGTTAAATAAAAATATATATGTTGTACATAAAAGTATATACTTACCAATAAGCCTCAATCTCAACCTTTATTTAAGACGTATCATCATCATCATCATCTCCATCATCATCATCACCATCGTCATTATCATCATCACCATTATCATCATCATCACCATCATCATCATCACGATTACCATTATCATCGCCATCATCTTCATCATTATTATTTTATTATTATTATTATATTTGTAAATGCAAATTCAAACATTGCAGTTACTAATTTCCTTTTAGCGAATTGTTTTCATAAAATTATCGACTTGCTATCTGAATCTTGCAAAATCTGCATCTCTTCTTACAAGTTACTATATATTGATTCGAAATATCAACAATAATGATCTAATGATAGGCTACATCTCCGTTCTGCTAGTTTCACCATCAATCAAACAGTCTGTTATTAAAAGGTATTTCATATCAGGTGATTGCTTGCACATGAAACTTGCGTAAAGCTAGGAGGAAGCATCATCACCGGAGGGCTTCAAGTAGACGTAGTGTGTAAATACCGCAAATGTTTGGTGTTGGCTCCTACTGCTTAATGCGCCTAATTAGGCACGTAACCGGATATTTCTAGCCTAAGTTTGACCCCTATTGGTTTTTATCGGAGCTGTTACCATTACGCCTCCAAGCATCCGAGGTCAATTTCATCAAAGTTACAATTCTTTTGAAACAAAGTGATTCCTCAGAATGATCTGTTATTAATTTTATTCACAAAGAATTGATACAATACTTGATGAATGGTATTTAACGCATAATCCGAAAGTATTGGAGAGTCGATTGCGTGTACACATTGCAAGTTCAACCGGAGCGATACCTGGAAACAATTCACGAAGCTAATCTCATGAAAATTAAACCATTCATGCTTTGAAATGAAAGGGAATACCTATACAATACTCTAATAAAAAGACGATAAAATCTGCTCCATTCTGGATTTCATTCCGGTGTTTTTATCCAAAGATTCTTTCTTTCATTCGGTTGCTAAGAGAGTGGTTCGATACATGGTAACAATTCACGAAACCAAGCTTATTTAAAGAAATAAAACACTCGGGTTTAGAAAAGAAAAGGAGTACTTTTACAATACTTTAATTGAAAAACGTTAAAACCTATTCCATATCTGATTTCTTTCCGGTGTTTTTCCCACAAATTCTTCAACAATGTCCCCGGTTGCCATGGGAACGAATTTCTAATAGTGCTCGAGTGGCGGAAAGTTTTGAGTAATTACCAAAGTTCTCGTGATTTCGAATCGAAAACGTGATAAGATGAGTAAGAACTTCTTACTTAACTCTCACGTCTAAAGTATTTATCAGCACTTCGCACAACCGCTAGTTTCTCTATAATTTAGCCTGCAGGTGATAAAAAAATGAAGTTTTGAAACGAATGATACGGAATCGAACCTGAAACCTTACGGGTGCAAAAATTCGCCTACTCCCAATAAGGGAGGAGACATTTATCAATGTGCAAAGTTTGAAAGTTTTGCGACTTCAGGTTTTGGAAAAAAACTTGAGTGCTGGGTAAAGAAGCTTAAAACTTGGATTATATGTTAACGACTATAAGTAATTTGATCTTTGCTATGGAATGATTGCATTGGTGTATGGCAAATGATAATCAATAGGTGTCGCAGGAACGAATAAATAGCATTTGTAAACCTCCAGATAGGATAAACTCAATATGAGAATGGATTCGAGAAGCTTTATTACCGTTACCATGGATAGGAGGCAAATTATCAAACATCGTTCCTTAGCAACCAATCCAAATTCGTACACATTGGCTACTTCGTAAAAAATAACCAGTAATATCGCTCTGTTTCCGTTGTCAGGGTGATGTGAACAAATAAGTATAAACAGCAACCTTTTCAAATGCGTGCATCATTTACAGAATTTCTTATTTATCCGTGTTACCGTGGAAAAGTTGAATGAACCCGAGCCCTCTGGGAAAAGAATCCTTTTAGTACTGAGATGCAATGTAGGACAGATTGGTCGCTGCTTGAAGGTCCATAATAATATAACTCCACTCAACCCTAGATTGAGCTTTTTTATCGCCGCCCAATTTTACCCCTCGCTTTTCCGCTTTAACCTACTTACTCCTGGGCCACCATTTCGCCACCATCAACTCTCTCTCGCAGCTTTCTCCCTTAATTGGACCCTCCCGCCCTCCAGCCACGACCTTCTTTCTTCCTATCCCTTATAGCTATCCCGAAGCACTCTCCAGCTACGGAAATCTTAACGAATTAACATTTAAATAAATAATATGCATCATTTGGGGAGACCTCTTCATTTGGGGAGATTGAGTCTGAAATGTCCCCCACTCCTCGTAACGCTTCGTCAACGTAAAATAATTTCATAGGGAAAGTAAACCTACCACATAGTAATTTAAATCAAATTTTTGAAAAATGACAATAGAATAAATATTCATGCACAGCGGTTGTTGGGCCAACGGAGGTAATTAGTTCCGAAATCACATTCGCTACCCGAGGCCCTAATTATCCGTAAAGAAAATTCCCATGAGAGTAGTAGTATTGTTAAAAGTGCTTCGACAGCTTAGGGCATTTCGTACTAGGGTCCCAATCAGGAATCGAACCCGGCACCGGTTTTACCAAAGTCGAACGCGTTGTCCGTTTGGCTATCAGGGAGCCCGTTAACTATTGTTATTCTTTTCTTTTTATTCTTATATTGTTATTCTTTTTTAGTTATTCTTTTGTTATTATTGTTTTATTGCTATAAACTTGTAGATATTATTTCATTATTATTTTTTATTGTTATACTTTCATTGTTATTATTTGTTGCATCATCAGCGTACACACATGGACTGAATACATCCTTAGTTACTGCTGTTCATGTTTGTATGCTGAGGATGCTGTTTTGATAGCTACAGATAAAGACTTTGATGATGATGCATCAAAAGTGAGATGAATAAGAAGCAATGATAGAAAAATTGCTGTTACTAATTTCTCGACTTTCTAATACAAATAAAAATGGAATTGCATTATTTTGATAACAGACAAATTTCATACCACATATATTAATTATACGATTACATAACTGATAATATATCTATAATTGGGAAGATAAGTCATTGTATTCTTCAAATTCTTTTTACCGATTCATTTTTTTTTCTCTTTATGGCGACTTTGACAGCCACTATTCAGTATCCATCTGACGAAACGTTAAAAAAGTTATTTGGCATCTATGGAATTCCCCTTAAATCTACCTCTTCCTTTCTGAAACACTTCCAGTACGAATACTTTTATGAGCACAATGTATAAGTTTTGAATATGGGAGCATCAACTTGAACCGGGCATACCTGTAACAGCCGAGGACGTTCCCGATGGACAAAGCAGTTTCTTTAAGAGGTCCGGCAGAACTGAGAAGTGAGATTGGACACGAGATGCTCAAGCCAAGTAGTCGGACTATTTATCGGTGTGTCCTAAGAAAGAAAGTGCGTTGAGAAACCCATTTCTCAGCTGTATCTCGCGGTTACGACGCCATGAAGTTTAAGTCCCTCACCCTCGCTTTCTGTTGGGATTGCTCCACATTAGGTTTTTGATGTCTTTGGTCCTACTCGACGCTTTTTATGGGCCATCGACACGTTGCTAGGTAATCGTGTTCGCTTCCGCCCGAGTACATTTTGTTGCCTCCGATTCGGGGGCGGAATTCGTGACTCCGCCCACGAACTATTTTTGTCTTTCCTAGGTTGCACTGAAGGGAGCATGAAGGCTTGGATTAAGTGGATTTAGTACTTACGATGAGAAATAGCTATAATTTCATTGAATCAAGGACGTGACCCGGCAAACGTAACATGATTTTAAAGGCGTGCAGATACAGATAGGGACAAATGTGTTCTTAGGAAGTGGAAGATTAGTTTTCCTTACTTGAATGGCTCCTCTGTTCTCTGTAGAAAATATTAGTATTGTAAAGGAATTAAAAGAAGTAACATTATTTTATATTTTCTGTTATACGGATTCTTTTGTCATGTACATTCTATTTTCTCTTTATATCATTATTTTTAATTATTATTACTTTGCTCTTTATTGGTGAAGTTAGGCCAAAATCTTCCACCTAAACAAAACTAAATACAAAATAAAATTTAAAATACACAAAATAAACATATCATTAAACGTATTTGTTATGTGAATATAAATTATGCATCTTTATCTCGGTGAATGTGAGACTTAATAGCTCCGCAATGTACTTAGTCTGTAACTAAGTCATCATATCGACTGTTATAACGGAATACGACAGTTAGCTATCACATCAACAGTTAATTTTTTGCCAATTTGACAGATATTGTAGTAATTGGCAGATATATGTTAAGTAATCTGTACAACTGCACAACTAATTGAAATGTTCCGATGAGAATAACGACAGAGAACTTAAATTAACTATTATTTCTGGAAATTAAGGGCTACCTTTTCAAAGATGTGAGCGAAAGCTATCTGCAACGTATATCTTTTGCATTCAAAATTCAAAATTGCTTTCTCAATGTTCATAAATGAAATTCATCTTTTATGTCAGCAATTACTCTGGGAAAAGAAAAACGGAATAAGGCTGTTAATGAATCAGAGGTTTTAAAACACTCCGTAAGCCGTATGTCGACAGGCATTTCTGAAACAATGTCTCCATTCTCAAAGGTTCCTCGACGAGAAATGTGGAAATCATTACAGTTTTCTAGGAATTACCCTATGCGCATTTCGGAAACAATGTCTCCATTCTCAAGGGTCCCGCTATGGGAAATGTTTTACGTAGTATTCTGAAATTCATATTCTGATAGACTTACGGAATGTTTTTTAAACCCCTAAGTGTTCTGAGATTCCAATTCCGATCAATCTGAGGATCTTTTTACTTTTATCAACTACATTTAGTCAATTAAAACTAACTTAAATAACAACATATTATATAAAATAACCGGAGACAAACAAGGAAAACATTATCCATAGTTTGGAGACCCAGCCTTATATTATTAGTGTATAAGGTATTCATTCATGTCCGCTTTAGGATCGTATTGTTCTAAACAACATACCAAATCCACACCGAGAGCGTCTTTATGAATTCCTGCATTTCCATCAAAATACACGGCTCTAAAACTCTTTGATACCAATGAAAATAAGGAAACCAGTCGACAACTCCTATTTCACAAAATTGGGAGATAAATTGGAGATCCAAGGAGGAACAGGAGTGAAAAATATCGACGTAACTAGTAAACGTGTCTATCCCACTTTCCGAACTGGTATTCTAACCACTAAACTACCATACCGAATCAGTTCCACTCCGTTAACGGGATGCTTTGTGGGCAAGTGGTTCCAATAATGTTAATATTTTTCGCTCATGTTTCTCCTTAGGCTTTTAAGCCGTGCTTCAGCGTTGCAAAGTTATGCCTTATCCTTATCCCTTGAATTACAGCGGTGAATTAACTCAAGACCTTGAGAATGGATGCTTTTAAAGTCTAGGGAAGCTCATCACAGGATGCCGTAAAGTTAGGTGGGGCCCGATTTAGAATTCGAATGTAACACAAATGATCGTAGTTCGACGGTGCGAGAACTATTAAACGGGGGTTAATAGACGCAATAAAATTCTAACTCTGGTGCTCTGCATGCAGAATCATGGGGCGTGAACTTAGCCTGCAGAAAGTGATCTAAGGATCAAGGCTCATCAGAATGGAGTGAGGAATTGAGTTCCGAAATTAAATCTGCTACCAAACGAGAGTTAAGCAAAGTAATAATGTATTCTGAATAAATGATAGAAATATTAATCACATTAATATTGCTCACATTAAATTGCTATCACAGAAATATTAATTACAGAAACATCAACAACAACAACAATGATAACAAGAATGTTGATGATGACGATGATGACGACGATGATGATGACGATGATGATGATGGTGATGATTATTATTATTCTGATGATGGTGACAAATCTATTAGGCGAATTTGAGTCATATGAGAACACTCTTACAACTAACCTAACCAGGATTCGAACCTGGGACCCCGGCGTTGTTAGCCTAGTACACTAACCAGTACAGCATTAAAAGAATTAAACAGCTGGCTCAAACAAGAGTTGAGGGGTATGTCCGAGGAGAAACAAGACCTCTCATCATGACGTCCAAGGGGCGATCGGTAAGCGAGGCGGTCGTCCAGTAAAGTGTGACCCTCTAACCTTCTCAAAGAGTGTGTCCAAGGGAAGGAAAAAACCCTCCTTTTTATATAATTACGTTTTGATTTAAGTATAAAATCGATATTGGCAGGCGTGACTTCGTGGACAGCCATTGCAGAATTATACACTTGGTAAATTTTCGACACTGTATTTGTTAGCGACCGGTTTCGTAAGTTGACCTACCCTTTGCCTGAAGATGTAAGTCGACATACGAAACCGGTCGCTAGTAAAAACCGTGTGGAAAATTTACCAAATGTATAATTCTGTTTCGATTTAAGGTTTGAGATAATTAGATTAGAATTTCTATTTATTACAGACCACGGTGGAGTGTTTGGCGTGCTAGCCTACTAAACACAAAGGTCTCAGGTTTGAGTCTCGGTTAATCATTTGATCTGTTTAGGGTATGGTTTAATGCGCTTGATAATTATGATCATTGTTAAACTGTATGTGATTGGGATTATCTTCCCGTTTCCCTTAAAAAAAAGTCATTGTTGCTATAATTGTTGTCGGTTTCATTTTTAGTATTATTATTATTGATACCAGTTATTATCATTTGCATTATTAATTTTATTATTACTATCATTGGTATTATTAATGTTATTACTATTATTATTGTTGCTAATGTTATTACACATCAAATAGATAATTATTAGCTCATAGTATGCGATTGCTAAAAAGAGAAAACATATGGTTAATGTGTTGCAGTTACAAACAAATGTTGGGCAATGCAAATTCAAAGTTCTACTTCAACATCTTTCCTCTAAAAAATCCTTATCCATCTAAAAGCCACCTATCAGTAAGTGGCATGGAGCAAAAAATGTACAGACCATTTTATTACACGGTTTTATTTCTTACTAAAATATTCCTTGACAAGTTTCTGTAATTTTAGGTCAAAATAACATCGAAAACTCAATTTAATAAAAGTATCTTGGGACGGTCAATATGGGAATTTCCTGGTTGCCTAACAACAGGGACAAAGTTTATGATGCCCCGTTCTAAGATTGAATATTCTTTATTACTTAGAAGGCAAACAATAAATCGGTAGGAATATTTTTTACGCAAAATAAATTGGTTTATTCACAAACAATCACTCATCGCATTGGCAGAGGAAGCGCAGAAAGGGTGCCGCGTTGAAATGTTGCAGCCAGGCTTCCTTTGATAAATGACTAGTCTTGAGAATATCCCCTGTTTAATTTGCAAATGCGACTATGCTTTTGAAAATCCCGGGCAATGGATCGCCTCTTCAACTTTAACGCATCTCTCGCAGCACTGCGATGTTTTTGTTTCCTCGATACACGGCAGCTAGGCGACGGCGAAGCATCATCAAGTGCTCAATAAATGTTCCTCGTAGACGAATAAAGAATGCTATGGGCTGTAAAAAGGAGGGTGGGATCGAAAGCAAGTGTGAGAAAATGTCTCGATCTCTGATGAAGCCACTCTAAAACTATGTCGAAGCGTCCCCGTTCTCAAGTGAGGAGCGCTTGACTTTAGGAGGTGAAAAATATAGACGCCAATACCGTCGAGGTTTTATGAGCAGCATACTTTTACGAGTTAATACATTGCATTGTTTGCGAAACGAGCGTAAATGGTTTTTCCACCATGATTGGAAGAATTGTCGTCATTTTTATGAAAATTTGTTTCACGTGTGAGATTTCGCCGCCTTGTTCGAGATCGCCTAGAATTAGAATCTAATTCTAGGTTTTGCATATCGGAACTGAGGATTTTACAAATGAAATTCAGAATTTTGCACAAACATCACTATGTAACACACTAGATTCAAAATGTACAAAATTAGTCAACCGTTTGTCAACAGAATCTTTCGACGATCAGATCTTTTTAAGAGGTCATTTAGCTGTCATATTGTTGAATATGAATTATCATGAATGCTTAATTTGTGAATTTCCCAACATGAAAACATATTGGAAAATGAACAAAAAATGGATTAATTTTTAGTTGTTATGGTTATAGAGTGATTATTATATAATATTTCCCTTCTTAATTGGAGTACTTTGTCTGGTTTCGGTATTTTATAATGTTTATATTTTAAATGTGTTCTTTTTTATCGCAAGCTAAAATTTCCAAAGCCTAATTTAAATATTTATATTTTGTTGTTTTCTTAAACACAAACAGTTATCGCTTTCTAATAAACATCTACATATACCATTTGAGCCCAGAGGATACTGGGGCCTTCGTTCAGAAACACAGATTTATACTTATTAATATATATGCATCAACTTATGTTTATAATTCATTGCCGATAGAAAATTCTTAAATTAACTGCATTCGCCATTGAGGTAGCCGAGTCTGCGATCCAAATTTCTTTACGACATTCAACAACGTGACGAGACGACCTGGTTGTTGCTGTTTACCTCCAAGGCTGTCTTCACCTAGCAAAAGGGGTTTCTCGTGCCGATCGTTTCCCCTCCATCCATTCGCTCCTTGCTCTACAGTCGCAGTTTGCGTTCCTCGGGCGTTGCGTGCTGCTCGGCTTCTCTTTTTCCATAGGAGAGATTTCGATGGCTGCAACGAAAACGCAAATCAGCGCTGGCGACTTAAACGGGTGCAATTTAACCAAATTGGAACGAAACCAACCCACTTCTTTAGTTACTTTGAGTGTTTTTCTATCTGGATTACCACATTTACCTTCCTTGGAGCTGCTTTATTGTTTTCTGGAGAAAATGTCAGAAAGAGGGCCGTGACAAACATCTGGATTCTTCTTCATCACATCCCGGTTGATGTGCTGGAAGTCGTCTCCAAAGGTAAGATATTTATTTTTGAGGGAAGGTAAATTACTCAGCACGGAAGAGCCGTGCGGCTGAATTACAAGGAAAAGCAGGTGTGAAAAATAGCGACATGACTGGGATACGAACTCAGGTCTCCAACTTTCCGAGCAGGTATTCTAACCACTGAGCTACCATGCTGTCTCTCTTCCTCATGTCCCATACATGTCTCTATTTTCACACCTGTTATATTTATTTTTACTCAGGACTATATTAGAAATAATTTCGGCTCATTCGGCGTATAGTAAACCTCTTGAATGATATTTTCTCTCAAAGGATCTTACCATACACAGCATTTGTTGAGAATAATGGTCTGTTGAAAAAATAACGGGATGGTTTTAATCTTTGCATTCTAATCGTCTTCCCTGTCGTACCTTGAATGTGTTTCTTGAGCGATAAACTACTGCTGAGTGTAAATCCTTATCAATTAAGGTATTTCTTGAGACTCACGAACCCTAAGGGGTATTTTGAAATTTGGTATTCTACACTATATAATAACCTTAGTGGAACGCATGAAAGTCATAGCAACGCATTTTTTGTTTTTAAAGCAAGCTACCAACTTGGTACAACGCCTATATTAGGTACTCTGTAGGATACCTCAATAATCTCTTTAAACAATCTCTCTGTATATGAGAGTATTATCAGCAAGTAATCTAACTCTGCCCTTTACATTTTCAAACTGGTTGTTGGTGTAAATAAAAAATGAATTATTCTACCAAAAGTTTCTCCGTTATAACCGCAAAATGAAAGCATGGATTTGGTGAAAAAAGCGAAAGTTAAAGAACTAACTCACGCGCAAAAATTATTCATTTTACGGTTCATACTAAATGATATAATCCCAGCTTTGGGAGGAAAGGAAGCCTGCCTTCACCGTCAGGTAGAATTCCTTCGGTCGTTAAATACCATGGCCATCTCAGACCTTTCCGATGGAACAGTTGGGACCCCATTAGTCTAAGTCGAAGGCAAAGTTAACTTGTTTACTTTCGACGACTCGCGCAGGTGCTACGCTACGTGGGCAGCGGCCGGCAATTCCCACAGGTTCTATTAAGATTCGATTACTAGGATTGATTCCAGCGAGGGAGGAAACTCAACGGTGATTGACTATTACTGACAATCAGGTCATCTAGTATGTGTATTTTTGGTGTCTTACTGCTGATTGATCAGTTTCAGCTCAGTCGCTAGAGAAAAACGCAGTCCAGCTCGTTTTTATTACTTTAAACGGAAGTAAATTTCAAGATACGCGATGGAATTGCTTGGGGAAGATTTCTTTCCAGCATCAAACCGTTTTTTATCTTTCATTTATTTTGTAAGTAATACTGAAACATAATAATAGTTGGAAGAATTGCCACTCGAGCTAAACATCGACAAAGTCAATGTAATCCGTCGCAAATTCTGTTTCCGTTTCGGAAGATATGAGGGAAGGCTGAGTAACAAAACATGAAAATATTTTTTTTCAAAGAAAATCATACATTAGAAAAGTCTAACATGATCGGGTTTCGAACCTGAATCTTTCACTTCCCGAGATGCTGCTCTAACCAAATGAGCTCAAGTTAAGTTACACTAGTCTGCTGGCACGTGAAAGACTCAGGTTCGATTCCTGGCGTCGTCTCTTGTTTGTTCTTCCTTTAAAATTTTTCTGTATTCAGGTAACCATGGTAACCAGGTATTCATGTTCACTTCATGTTCACATCATGTAAAACCCCTTATCCCTTTTCTTCATATATGTCTGTAAAGTATTCAGCCCGAAGGCTGGTTGAGACCTCATCCCCTCTACCATGAGCTATGAAGAGGCAGGAGAGGGGAATGAGGCTTAGTAGGCAGGACGGGGAGAGAAGTAGTTTGCATTTGCTTTCCTCACTTAGCCAGAATTCTCTACAATGCTACGAAGAGCTAAAAGAGGGAAACGAGGCTTACTAGGCAAGATGAGGAGTGAGGTAGTTTTTCCTTGCTTTCTTTACTAAGCTAGAATGCTATAAGCAGAACAAGCCCACGTTAGTGAAGCGCAGTGGCTCTACGAGTAACCCTTTTCGAAATATTTCATAAGGAGAAACCTCAATTAATGCCATTATACAGTGTAATTCATACCTCATTAGCTTTCATATGATCACAGCCTTGAACAAGACTGAGACAAAAGTATATAAAATATATTTTTTTTTCTATATACCGTACCAAAAGACGAATGATAAATATTTCATCGTGATATGGTAGCTGTACCTCTTCGTACGTACATTTTAAATTCACTCTCAACGTACACGTGATTCGAGAATTTGATCTCGTCACACAATGCTTCACGAATTATATTTCGCCTAAACTTTAAAGCATCGGTTATCGGATGGGATGTCTTGATTAATTAACTCAATTTTATCTCGTGGTGTTAATATCTTTTAGAAATCAAATATAAATTATTAATAAAATATAAAATATTAATCAAATGTAAATTATAAATTTGGCGTAAGTGTTGCCTAAATTGCAGTACAGGAAGTCACAACAAAATTGTTGTCTACAGTGAAACTATGAGCAGCCCAGATAAAAAAACATGAAATGGCTGGTTTCAGTTGCAACTTTAAAGGCAAGACATAAGATCTCCCGACGTCTCCCGGTCCTTTCGCATAACTCTTTTGTTTGCGTCGCTTGGTGACAACCCTATGTACCTCATGCCCTCCTAATGGGGCAATCACCTTAAAGTTGTAGATTCAGATGCAAAGGACTGTCATCGATTTTGGAAGAATTACCCTGCGAAGAAGGAAAGGGTAGGTTTGACAGTATGCCCAAAAATCTTCGTATGTATTATTCACATACTCCGAAATTAATGGTGTATTTTTGTGTGGGATGTGTCAGCTATGCATCTTGAATGACGGTGAGAAGATTAATAACCTTTATAGTCATAAAGAGGAGACAAACCTACTTGGAAGGGACATTGTTTGCCCTTTGTTTGAAACTCACTGGCAAGCTTTCAAGTTTTCAAAGCTGCATTATGCGGAAAGGACAGGTTCTCCTCAGGCGGGGACTTAAGCTATTAATCATGTTTTTTCCTCCCCACAAGATAATAGAACATTTCGAAGTATCGAAAAGCAGTTTATTTGATTGGCGGAATATCCTCTTGTCAAAGCAAAGTTATAAAGGTATATTTCATTCATGTGCTATGCAGACTTTGATTGTAAAAAATTAGCAACAAATAGTTATATCATTTTAGCTTCGAAACAGGTAACAGAAAAATGTTTTTAACTTGGTGCAACTTAAAAATATAGCTTATAATTGCATTTACTGCACAAGCATTTTATTGTGCGTTTTCGGTCCTTTTATTAAAACACGTTCCTTGTGTTAGTTAATACGGAACGTCAATTAAAAAAGTTAAACCCTGCACTATCATGTGTACTTAAAACAGACTTAAACCAATGTTCAACTTTGGGGCCAGGTATTATAATGGTTTGAGTTACAGCGAAGATTTTTGTTTACTACCTTTGTAAATGATGACCTATAATGGAATAGAAGTTCACATGGGGATGTACTATAATCTTAACTTTTACTCTAACAAACCAGTAGAATACCAGGCATTTGACTGAATATTAATTAATGTCTATTTTAAGCATACATTATAATATCAGGCCTTAAGCTCTAATTTCATGCGTGCTTACTTTGAAGGAAAAAACTGCTGGTGCTGTTAAAAATTTTTATCATAGTAAACTAAACTATTGGCAACATGGTTGGTATTCCCAAAGTGAATTGTGAAAAATAGCGTCATGACTGGGACTCGAACACAGGTCTCCCACTTTCCGGGCAGATATTCTAACCACTGAACTACCGTGCCGCGTCTCTTCCACTTTGTGAGACTTGGGTTCGAGTCCCAGTCATGTCGCTATTTTTCACACTAGTTATTCCTTTGGGATCAGCCGCAGGACTTTATCCAGCAAAGTTTCAAACCTTTCCTTAATCCTTATGGTTGGTATTGTTTCATTCCACCTTCATGCTAGCCTTGTGTGTTACTTATGTTCTACATTTGTTGAAATATTATTGCTTACGGAGCCTGTTGTAAGGATACGAATAAAATTTAAGTGTCCATGCGCGACATTTTGGAAGTCAACACACCTGAAGAATGTCAATTCGTTGACGAAACTAGTCGAATAAAAACCTGCTCTGGAAATAACTGATATTCTTTCGAACAAGTAAAATATACTAACGTTCACAAATGATAGCGACATATATCTTGAAACCATAAAAGGATTTTACGTAATTAATGGAAGTCCACGTACCATATGTTCTACATTCAAAACTTCTTGTTAACAATTTGAAAGTATCTTTAAAATTACTATGAAATTGAGATGAGTTTGGAAGAAGTTTACTGCTGTTATTTTTGAAATCAAATTTTACAATTCAATTTCCTTTTCCGGTGCCTTCACAAATATCCATTCATTGGACAATTACAGGAGAGGCGCGAAAAGTAAAAATAGACCATTCTCTAAAGAGAATAAATACGATTAGCCGGGATTCGAACCGAAATCTTGCGGTTGGAGCGCTAGCATGCTAAACTCTCTTCCACCGCAAACAACATCCAAGAAAATTTCATCAAAATACATGTTGACACCACTTGAGTCAGGAAGTTAGAAGTCGGATGCTTATAAACTTTTGATTGATACTCATCGTAAGGAAATAATTATCACAATCTCCCCATATAGTTCCGAATCAGTGTACTGGAAATTTAAAATTTAATTTTAGGGCTCAGCGAAATTTCTTCAAAAACCCTAATTTTCAGAAGGGCGAATTTGAAATTCAGAACCCGCTGAATCTTAAAATTCAGTATTATGCATAATAAGCGTGTAAGAAAAAGAAGGCTGGAACACGGCTGTTTATGAATTAGAGGTTTAAAAACACTCCGTAAGCCGTCTTTCGGCAAGCGGAACTCGCGCTCAGAGACAAATGGGAAGCTCCGGATTACCGATTTCTGGGAAGCCCCAATGATCATTTCGGAGTCTCCACAATAGAAGTTCCCCCTGAGGATGGAGGCTTTGTCTCCGAAATGATCATTGGGCCATCCCAAAAATGGGTCATCCTTGAACTTCCCGTTTGTCTCTGAGCGCGAGTTCCGCTAAGTAAGCGTGCATTTAGAAATACAATTTGTTCATCACCCTAAAAGCTCACCAGGATAAAAGGTTCACACGAACCGTGCGTATCTCACATGCACTCCGCTATCATACTCGAGATGGCAATTTAGTGGATCCCTTTTAAGAGGAATGCATTTGCTCGACGTTCAGAGTGGGTCCGCGTACCACAGTACCTGTCACCACAAGGATCCAGGTTAATCTATAGGATGCCAAGACGGGATAAAGCGGTGAATCGAGCTTCACTTGTCTTCCATTCACAAGAGTTATTGGAGCAGAGGATGCAGAATCTACAATGGAACTCATTGGAATTTCGACCTGGTTTTAGAACCCGCTTGACCCGTAGAACGGGGTACCGAATTAATTGACTTTCTTTGGTAAAACATAGTGAGGGTATTATGACGAATGCGGCGTACAGGCTATTTTCAATCTACACTAATGTACAAGAATTGAGTGAATAATACAAGAGACTCAGATTTAAAACGCCTTTTTTGGATTAGCGTAATAACTTTACCTAACTTTCTGTGCTAGGATGACCTTTTAACCTAACTAGGAAGGCCTTCAAGAAATGCCCGTAATCAAGTTTTGTCGCACCTTATATAGGATCAAATTAAACAGAGCTATATTCCCAACGAGTGACGGACGTGAATAATGTCTCCATGACCGGGAATCGAACCCGGATCTTAAAGTTGCTCTAAAAAAGCAAAATTAAACTGAATAAATAGCCGTACGAAGCTTTTTTAATATTAATACTATTAATACTATTATTGCTATGAGATGAATCAGAAAATAGATTACATGTTGCTTTGATGGGATGTAACTTTACTCGAGAAAAAATCTGTCGTAAGCTAAATAGGACAGCAACGACCCAGTTTTTTCTTGGTTGCTGTATCATAACTTACAAATTCATAACTATTCGTGCACAGAAAATGGCGAAAAGGCAGATTTTATCCGTGACTGCAAGAAAAAAGTACCAAGGAATGCTAAGTAATAGTTGAAAGGGTAAAATTATGGAATTGAGGTTAAGGAAAGTTCTAAGACTTGTATGTAGGGTCGGGATTAGGAAACCGGGATACTCGGTTTAGCATACTGAAAAATAATTTATGAAACATGCAGCAAATCCCAGATTGCTATTGTGTTATGAAGTGCTTATAAAGTGTGTAATTCATTAAAGGGATAGGAAGGAAGACCCGTCGTTATGGCAACCCGATATTTGGAGATTTATTCTAAGTGATTTGTTTGCATGACAACCCGATGTTTTAAAATAATAAAGGAAGTCATACCTTTTCCATGGCATACAGTCTCACAAAAGCGAAATTGTGAGGACTTTGTACTAATGTTTAAAACAAGGAAGGATTTTAATTTTTAATTGTAACGACTGTAAAATATGCAGCAACTAAGTTAGCAGATTATAGCTGTCTCTAGACGCCACAAATGGCAGACATTTCCTCAGTAAATTAAATTTGAAACTATGACTCTGCTTAAATTTCAAAAACAGATTTTGCAGTTTCAGTATTGATATTCGATGTCGAATAGCCCATAGAGTGGTGTCGTGATGTCCCAGATATCACATATTTGTCTCATCGACAAGGTCATGGAAATAATTTTCGAATGGTACCGCAATGCATTACTTAAGGGAAACGCGATTTCTATGGAAATTTTTAGTTTCAAACCCATGACACCTAGCGTGACGGCATTCCCCTTTGAGTTAATTTCAATATTGGGGATCCTGCGACCTTTTGGGCCGCATCCGGCCTCTTGGGGCGGCCGAGGCGGTCTTCTTTCCACCTTCTTAATGAAACTCACGCATGTAGACAATTTCGTTTCTCGGTCTCCTTTATTAAAGAGAAAATGACACGGAAAGCTAAGCTTTGTCAACCATTGCGTACGGTTTTACTCGTAAAATGTCTATGCTAAACCGTTTGAAAGTTGGTAATCAATACTCAAGTGCGTTTTGATGATTTCACATGTGGATTTTACATGATTTTCCAACATTTTTTTCTGATATGGAGCCGAGTTGTATGCGGGCCTTCCGTTTGCATAAGGTTACATTTCCCTAGTCTAGATTTGAGAAAACGTTTATTGCTAAACGTCAAGTGTGTTTGTATTTGAAGCGTATAAAATTTTTACGCCTTAAAAACCAATGCAGTTTTTTGCGGTATTGACCTACGGAAGTGAAACATGGGTGTTAAACGCAGCAATAACCCAGCGACTTCAGACTACACAAAGAAGTATGGAACGGTGTATGCTTGGAATAACAAGAAGAGACAGAAAACGCGGCACATGGGTGAGAAAGATGACAGGAGTGACAGACATAGAAAAGGTAGGATCACTGAAATGGTTGTGGGCAGGACATGTTGCGTGGAGAAACGACAGCCGATGGGCATCAGCAGTTCTGAACTGGATACCAAGACGTGAAGAGACCAAGAAGAAGACCAAAGGACCGATCACAGCACAGTGGCGTAGTGGTTAGCGAGCTAGCCTAGCAACGCGTAGGTCCTGGGTTCGAGTCCTGGTTAGGGCATGGTGGTTTGTGTTCGTCTTTACTGAGTTAGTTGTAAGAGTGGTCTCACCAGACTAAAATTCGCTGAAATAAAGACATGATTATTATTATTATTACTATTATTATTGGGGTAGCGTGGCAACGAGAATCCCAAATTAGAGAGAATTGGGATTGCCTGCATCAGACGTCGGATTGAAAATTGCCGATGAGACCTAAACGTTTATGTTATCAACGTTTACATCTGTGGAACGTTTAAGTACATTTACATTTTGTTATTGGAAATTGAAAGTATTATCATTGGATAAATTATAACGGACAATAATGCGTCCTACGCGCATAATAGGTGAAAAGGGAGCGATATTTCCGAGTTTAATCTATCAAGTGCTCGATTGATACGACACTTAATGCAATAAACGAATGCTCCTCACTTTTGGCATTAACGTCTGTTTCAAATCCCGCAAAATCGTGCTGTGCCCGTCAATCAAAGTTGGGCAGACATCGTGCGCGTATCGCAAATCGCAAGTTCAACGCAATTGGATGGGAGAGGATTTTGTCAACATTACGTCACGGTTTTAATGCATTCACCGCATCGCTATGACGCCCTAGACCACGGGCCAATGCATCCATCTTCCATTTAACGTCATTTTTGGCACGAAATCAGCTGAATCAATTCCCCCTCCCCCTTTTCTCTTCACTCCACTGCGAAAGCTCCTATTAATAGATGCCTATGACCCGAAACACTGCGGATGTTCTCTCCATAAACAAATTTAAATGCCAAATGCATTCATTTTCCCTTCTTTATCGTCTTTGGCTATTGTTGGATGTTCCATTAGGCTAATCGATGGGCCCTTTTGAGTACTCCTGGGAAAGGTTGCCACTTGATCCTCTATTTTTCCGTGCCGGCATGGCAGAGGGATGGGTTCAGAATATAAATGTACTGCTTGCAGCTTCATTGTACATCGAGCCAATGTCACTGCGGAGATTTTCGCCGATTGTATCACATTAAATGACTCTTTGCTTGGTCAGGCCGAAGTTGCTCCATCAAACGCTTATGCTCGTGTGCTGTTTTGGTTCTTAACGAATATCAATTCGTATATAAACCCAATGACCCGTCTTTCAGCGTACAGCAGGGGGTGCAATCACAATTAATCGTAAGGAATAACCGGTATGGACTTTTCCGTGCTAAGTGAATCACCTTTCCTTAATCAATAAAGTCTAGAATCTGCAAATTCCTCTTCGACTTTGTGGTAGTTCTCCATTATAAAGAATAGGAAAAAGAACACTTTTGTAACACTTTTATACTTATTGCGGTAACGGTAGTTCTTTTCCTTATCATTTATACCAACTAATTCTACTTTCCTAATCGGTTGCGATAGCGTATAGTTCGCGGAAACAATGTGCTCTTGAAACAGCCATGGGTATCATCTGTATGTTTGATTTTTCTCGTAGTGTCAGATCAACCCATGGAGCTCAGAGGCTTACAATCCACTAATACCTCCTAGAGATGCTATCTATGAATTTGTAGAATAGTTTAGCCTTAGTTTAAATCAACTTTCCTCGGAAAATTCCTATACCACGTCTTGAATCGTTAGGGTAGTGTTTATTGATTAGTTGAAATAATTCTCAACCAGTCGCATCCAATATAGCTGAACCTCTAGATCTCGAATGTAACTCATTACACATTACACTGAATGGGTGCTCTAGATAGAGCCAGAGCAAAAATTGAAGGACTTTTTCCAGCGATTCCCTTGATGAAGCCAAATTTCTTATTGCTCGTTCTTAAAGCTAACGTATGTGGGTACTTCACGTTAAATTCTTCGTGATTATGAGAAGGGAAAGGTTAAGTTTTGGGGGCAAAAAGTCATTAAAACTTACGTTAACCAAGGAAAACAACGTTCCGCACAAACACCTCCAGAGAACGGGTATGGGGAAACAAATTATAACATGCAGAACACAACGCAAAATACAATATTAAATAAAAAATTAGGAACAACATTACATTACGATTGTGATAGTGAATATTCGGTAAAACGAAAGAAATAACACATATGGCTTAATAAGAAAAACTGCAAAGGTGATTCTTGCACGCAATGGCATACACCTTCGAAAAATCATTAGGAAAAACGGCCATGACGAGAGTATTACAGGACCGGGACTATAATCTTCCTCTTTCCTGGCGGACGTTTTAACCAATCATGCTAGAAAGTCCCCAAAAACGGCATCTCAGACGGTTTAAACATCTACCGAAAAGTGAAAGATTAAAGTTCCGATCTTGTTAGCATTTAAAAAAAAAAACTCTTTTCCTGGGCGATCCTTAAAGAAAGCTCAACTTTCCACCTCTTTGTGCGTTCAGTTCCTTTAAACAACCGTTGGCCGTGGACTATGCCGCATAGCCTATTGAAACCGGTTCAGAACCCGCATGTCAGAATGCTCTGGCTCAGAAGCTTAAAATATTAAACAATCTGCCCATAAAAGCGGAAGATACCAGGGTTCGAGTTTTAGTCTAACAGCCTAGTAACAGTTTCATTTACTTTTGAATAAAAATGTGCCTTCTGTAGATTGACTGATTTTATTTTTTTAATACAGTTACCGGAAAGCGTATCTTAATGTAAAAGCGTGACTGAGAGTCGGCCGGGTAAAATATGTGAGTAAAATTGCTATTAAAAGTGAAGTTTTAGATTTTGATCCAATGACAAATATCAAATGATTATACCTCGATGATAAATAGCCTGAAAATGAGAGATTGGAGATTAAGCTGGAATTTTCGGAGCCCTGCCACTCTAACCAAGTCAGTGCGCACGCCTAAGCCAATTACACGCGGCTATAAAAGGGCGATTAAACAGACGGCGATATTAACAGCCAACGCTGAACACATCGAAAGTGCGGTCAGCTAAACGCTGTGTTCCGACTAGGTCGATTTTAAGCTCGTGAGTTTGCTGCTCAATTAGGTGGACATTCACCGAATGGCGACTACTGGTTTAATGCTTCGTAACAGACTTTAAACCTTCATTTAAACCAATTAACTGTCTTTAACGCGAGTGAGGATCACTTCCAACAGCGCAAGTGAATTTCACACTGAAATACGATTTTATTTAAATGATGGACATCGTTCGCTCACGCTGTCGTTGAATGTGATTCCTTCAAGCTGTTTGAACTAATGTATTCTTTAGTCGTACTTTTGCCTATCCTTTACTCTCTCTTTAAATATTGTTTATTTGCTGAATTTTATTTATTTGCTTCTAGTTAGTGTTTATTGTGAATTATCTTCTTCATCGAGTTCGAGTGTTATTATTGTTCGTAATGTAATAATAATAATAATAAAAATTTATTGGGCGAAATTGAGACTATCAAGTCTCTTCTTTCATCCAACCGTTCTTCATCTGAATTTTAAATGAGATAGCTTGAAAAAGTGTACAGAAGAAAACTAATTCGCGGCTTTGAAAACCTAACTTTGTATTTACGAACAAATACAGCACAGAAGGGAAACACTCACGAGAAGGGGGGTGCGAAAAACCTTATAACTAACTTTTAGGCAAAAGGCTGGTTAAATCACTTTTAAAAATCAAAGAAAATGGTACAGACACAGTATTTCATAGATATAGGAACTTTGAATAAATTGTAACGAAAAGTCATCAGAAAAAGAGCATTATGAAATACAAATAATATGGTTTCAAAATAAGTTAGCATCAATATATGAATAAAAGCACTGAATGCGAAGTAAAATCAGTGTTATTTGATAGAAATACATTAAAATTATCATAGTACTAAGTTAAAGACGTCAAAGTTATTTGGGAATACGATAATATGTGAAGATAAAAATATTATCATCTATTCACGTAAGGGTTTGTCGTAATAATACTCTGAAATGTAAGAATTTTGAATAATAAATTTATCTACATTAATAATTGGATTATTATTGAAACACTGAGTACATTTTTAAATCTTCCTATGGTCATGATGACATCAGTACCTGAAAAGCTTTTCCTGAAAAATATTCCGCCTATTTGAGAATTTTTAGGTGTATTAACAATACATGATAGCTTCTGTTATCTGTAACAGATTGCATCTTCCACTTTTTGTGATACCTAATATTTCCGATTTTATCCACGTGTTGCGAAGTTTGCTATTTGTACTAGTGGCTAGAATTATGAAGAAGAGAGAGTAATGGTAATTAATTCTTACACGAATCCTACATTTCGTTAACATTTCTCACGCAGATAAAATATAACAGGAATTCGTGACCTGCTGTTCATGTAATTTACGAACTCCACTCGTGATTTATGCAACGGTGCCTTTTATAGAACAGTGTCCGTATATTTCAAACAGTGTGCGCTAAGTTATAGATGTGATTCTATTTAAGACAGCGTGTAGTCCACTCTTTCTCCCATCTCAACATACATCAGCATTCCATCAAGCGATTCCATTTAAGAGGACGTTCCCGCTCAGGGCATTCCTTTCTCGGAGAAAAGGAATAGAATGTTGGGGGAGAAACTGAGAAAGAAATAGCGAGAGAAAAGCCAAAAGATAGATAGAATATATCCGAGAGAAAACTCTTACTCAGTCGCATTATAACTTTCACTTCGAACTAACAGAAAATCCTCTTTGTTTCTTTACGAAATAGACATAGGACTTTTATTTACTTATGTATCCGTTACTGAATTGTAATTTGGCTTTCTTCCTAGGTGGCAACACTGGAGGGGAGTAAAACATCCAAATTAATTTTTATTTCAATTACCTTGCATTCGCCCAAAGACAGGAGGTATACCCCTCCCAAAACCTCCCATAAGCGATACATTACTCATATGGAGTGCTGCATTAAATAGTAATATAATATACAGTCATAAGTTAAAGGTTCTCCTTGACAAAGTTAACATGAAAGATTTGTATTGAAGTTAACATATTAAAAGTTTATACGATAAAGGTTATGAATTAAATTTATGCAGTATGACCATTTTTACATAGTCATATGAATACATTATAAATATTGTGTGTATTGTTTTTCATTGTGACTATTTTTAAATTACAAATTTTTCTTTCACCAAATATATGTTCGGATATCCACATAGTCACCTACACAATTGCTTTATTTCATTAATAAATAAGAGATATGCATTAAAACAATCAAGTACAGTATCATGCCTCCTCGGTTTACAGTAAAATGACCAAAAACTATGAAATTATACAACATATATGGTTGGTTATCAATATAGTCACATACACAATAGATATTTCATTAATAACATATGTTTAACTCGATAATTTAACACTGTAATACGTTGAAACTTATGCACCAACCACGAAATAATATAGTGTACATCGCAGTATAAATTGCAGAATAGGTGGAGATGACCATGAGGTTACAAAGTAAATCTACATAACTCTAGATCTAAGCTCATTTTTAATAATAGTCCTGCATTACGCTAGCAAAGCACTGAGGCCTATCACATGAACAATATAGGTACGCAATAATATTGGAATTTTTTTGATAATCGAATCAAGAAGTATCCGATGAATCGAATATAGAATCGATGCAATGAAATTTTGAGAACGCAGTTCTGGATGGAATGTAATACGCGATGGAATCAAAGCATACCAATCATTCTAC
This sequence comes from Ladona fulva, assembly GCA_000376725.2. Classification (NCBI taxonomy): domain Eukaryota; kingdom Metazoa; phylum Arthropoda; class Insecta; order Odonata; family Libellulidae; genus Ladona; species Ladona fulva. The sequence continues at coordinate 207,204 of KZ308490.1, read as the reverse complement.
GCTTTAGATCTTGTGAGCATTCGTCAAAATAGAGGAAAGAATATATAGGTGTGGTTGATAGGATGATAAATATTTGCGCATGAACTTTGACCTTACCATCTCATGACCCAACCATTTATTGAGGCTATGCATCACTTTGACCAATAAGTTTTATATTAATATAGTGCTATCTTCAATTATTACACACAAATCATATATATGATAAGCAAATGTCTGTCCGTCCGTCCGTCTGTCCATCCCTCTATCTATCTCAGAAACGGCTTGACTTAGAGATCTGAAACTAATTTTATAAAATATAGACAATTTCCCTGTACAAAATTCAGTCAGCAGGCCCGTCTGGTATTAGCTACCGTATGCTTTGACAGGGGTATAAAGCTTACTTGGTTGTATGAGGAGTGAAGTAGTTTTCATTTGCTTCCTGGACAGGGGCCAACATTCTGTTAATTGTGTCACTTTTCGTAAAAGTGACTTTATTACCCTATTAATATTACTTCTCAAAGCATTCAATATGGATAATCATGTGCGCAATGCGTTCGACTTCGGTGAAAGGGGTTTCGGGTTCGATTCCTGGTGGGAGTCCACGTGCGAAATGACCTTAGCTGTCGAAGAATTTTTAAAATTACTACTATATGCATTCAATAAGAGTGCCATTATTCACCATCACTCATGTCTTGGCATTTTTATGAGCGTTATCACTCAGAGTAAAAAAGCAAGGAATTCGCTTATGGAAAGCAATGGTTCAAGAGATTCCATCTTATTCGCAAAGCCTCAAGGAATTCGGGTATGAAATTTTCGTAGTTTAATGACAAGAATTCATCAGGAACTGTCGGAATCCTTCATTAAGCACTGCAGAATGTATAGGGATATACGCCAGGGTACGTAAAGGCTTGATGCAAGTGATATATTCGAGGAATTAAGTGATTGCCAGAGCCATCGACCTATTATGAGCATCTGCTTTCTATGCAGAAATTTGCAATACGCTTATGCGAGTAGACGGGACGATATTTGGCAGCACGAGTTTCAAGTGTGTCATTTAAAGATAAGATTTTATTATTGCTGTTATTTGTACGCGATTCCTATTTGAGAGAAGTCTTTAAATTCTCAATTATGTGAGCTCATGGTCGTTAGTATCTAAAACTAGAAACGTAAATGCTTAAATGATATAATGCTATGGTACTATCTGTGAATATCTTTTGCATGTTTATTATGATTATCATCGCATGGAAACCTTACAAGTAGAACAATTTTCCGTTGGCAAGGATTCAACAAACAACTCTATTTAAAAATACTATGTTAAAAAATAAAACGATAAATACCATGGTAACACAATGAGGGAAACATGTGCACTACAGCCCTTGTCGATAATCAAACACAAATACATATAGTTTTTACAATAGTCCAGTATCTCTCCCAAACCTATTCCAGTTGACCAGTTAGTGCAGCTTCTTTCAGCTTCGCCTTAAAGGCACACATTCGCGGAGAAAAAGGCTCGAACATTTCTGCGGGAAGTGCGTTCCGTTGGTCTGTGGTCCTATTAAAAAATGAGTATTTAGCCGTATTGTTTCTTTGAGGAAGGGGTTCCATTTTATAGGGGTGGTGATTTCTGCTCAAGTGGGAGGGGATCATTATTCTATTCCTGATAACTGCCCATGCTGTATTGCCTGTGAAGGCGATGCATATTCCCGATCTAAAGAGTTTTTTTTCTAAAGAATAGGGGTGTTTATATGCAAATAGAAAATATTTAATTTAGTATTCAATGTCACTGCGATGTATGCATTATTTTTGCTATTTCGTGTATATTTTATTAATTTTTGATTAATTAAATTGGAGTAACTGCTGTTGAAATCTGAAATATATATCTTTGTCTATAGTGTACTCTATTTTTTTCCCTCATTAGTTTTCTTAATGGCTTTAAAACACTCCGTAAGCCGTATGTCGGCAGATGGAAGTAACGTTTGGAGGCAAACGAAAAATTCCGGATTAACGATTTCTGGGAAAATCCATATGCACATTCCAGAGACAATGCCTCCATTAGCAATGGCTCCTCGATAGGCAAAGTCTCTGTATATTTTTCCTATCGATGAGCTCTTGAAAATGCAGACATTGCTTCCGAAATATGCATAGGAATTTTCCCAGAAATCGGTAGCCCGGACTTCCCGATTGTCTCTTAACGCGAGTTCCGCCTGCTGACATATGGCTTACGAATTCATTAGCAGCCGTGTTCCAATTTTCTTTTCTTTCAATTATTTTTCTGTTCTTTGATATTTTCATTGTTTCTTTTTGTTGTTGTTTTTTTTCTGTTAGTTTCGCGCAGTATTAATTTATGTAAATTCGACACACTTGTATTCTGTATGAATGTGCATTCATTGTTTTTTAAAGGCTTGTTGCTGATAGTTTTCTTTTTCTCATTTTCCCCGCCATTTTATTGAATTTTAGTTGCTGCTGTCGGTATGTTTTTGCAGGGTTTTCACCCCCCACTTCTTGAGGGTTTTATTATTTCCTGGCTTCAGACTTTGGCATTTTTAAACCCACATAATATTTCCCTTTATTTGTAGATTTATTTTCTTGTACCTCCCAAAAGCTATATATTTCTTTTAAATATGCAATGACAAAGGGCTAGATGGAAGAAGGGTTCTAGGAATAAGGCCCATCAATAAAGATGTTTTATTATTAATAATATTAATGTACACTTTTAATCTTACAGTTAGAAACTGATTTGACTATTTTTCAGAACTTTTTATTACAAGCAATGCACGTAAGTTCAGTTTTTATCGGCCACATTCTGTATTTCTATAGAAAAAACAAATTAAAAACAATTGCCGTACGATATGAAAATATACCTGATCAGAATGATGGATGATTGTGTTGCTTTAGGCATTCAAATATGTTTACGGGTTGAAAACACGCAAACTTTGATATAATAATCTGAGACATCGAAAAATATTTTTTACGCGACGTATCCTTGACGACTGATGCGATTGTTGAAGTCGACTTAATGTCCACTCTCTCGTGGGCGTTATTGGGTTGCGTGGGAAATTGGCCATAAGGGCATTAGTGAAGAAAGATAGGGGAGAGTTGTCATTGAATTTAGACTCAGTTGACAAGTATAGTGTCTACATAATTGTTTGCTTTAAGTGTTCACTGTGGCCCCCACAGGTGGGAGCTGGTGTTGAAAAAATTAGGATCGATACGTAAAGTAAATGGGCCACGAAATACATGCGAAACTATTATTAGTCACACTGATGACTTTAAAAGGTGAATTTTCGCTTTGAGAAGCAACAACTTTTTTATGATTCACTTTTTAACAAACAACTATGCACTAACCAGGCTTCGATCCCTGGACCTCCGTAATACAATAAAATGTTACAAGAGAGCTTGATCGGGAGATGAATGAAAGAAAGGCCGACGTTGGTGGAAGAGTTGTTAGAGTTCCAAACCCAAGGTCCCGGCTAATCGTTTTTTTCTGGTTAGGGAATGGTTGTCTGCGTTCGATTGTAGCAGTAATTAAAATGGATTTCATTGGAGTCATCTCGCAGTTTCCATTATAAAAGTTGCTATTATTATTAATTGAAATACTAAATAAAATACCGACTACCTCGAAAGAAATTATCCTAATTATAAATTTTACACCTTGTAACAGAGAATGGGTCATTTGTGAGTATTATATCTGAATGTGGTATAAGGGGATAAAACGATTTTCATGATTACATTTTTACTCCTTCCCGCAATGCCTCTTGAAATAAAATTAACGGAATGAACGATCATTGAAGGTTTTTTTTTAATTTTAGTCTATTTTGAGTATGTTTACCAGCCTCGGTGGGGTAGTGGTTGGGGCGCATGGTAAAGCAGGAGTCCCAGGTTCGAATCCTGGTCAGGTCCTTGTTTAAGTTCGTCACTTGAAAAAGGTTAGTAGTAACTTTGGTCTCTTAAAAAGGAAGTACGCATAATGAAGTTGTCATAATCAACACCATTAACATTATTGTTATTATTATGATTATCATTTTATTGTTATTATTACTTCGTCATCGTCATCGTCATCATGATCATCATCATTATTGTTGTTTCTATTATCATTATCACCATTATAGTCATTATTATTATTAGCGTTATTAGCATTGTAAATTAATTATTAAACGATTACTGTATATTTTTATTCATTTTATTTAGAACTAGTACACGCCCCCGTCATTCTTGACGGAACTTAATTTAGTTTAAAAATATATCTACTGTCGTATATATCTGGTCCTCCTAAGATTCTGTGATTATTTTCCTTTCTTGTGACACTTATCTCAATTTCGTAGGACCATTGAGTCTAATTTAATTTTGTAAAAGAAACAACCTCTGCAGGTAACGAAAACATACTTTAAGTTCATCTCTTATGGAAACGTATTATGGGCTCCTGGGTTCGAACCCGGGTCTTTGCAGAGATGAGAATAGTCTTCCTGGGGGTTTCAGCATCATAGAAACACAATGCAGTTTGTTTCAGATCTCTGGGTCAAGCCGTTTCTGAGATAAGTAGGGGGACGTACAGACATTTGCTTTTTATGTATATGATAGTACTGTTAAATTATTTTCTACACTGTCTTTCGCTTTGTAAAGGGATGACGTTGTGAACTGAATGAGATATTGCCTTCGGATGGATTTAGAGGGGCTTCTATCATGACTAGAACGAGTTCCAAGCAGGTTTCCTACTTTGTATTTCCCCTCGATGATGAACACCAACTGGCCAGTTTCCTATTTTCAGTAGCCATAAATATAAAGAATATTCTGGCCACGGAACAAACTTTTGTAAAGGGCATACATTTGATATTCATCTGGGCAACGCCTCGCGCTTCAGCTAGTATGGAAATCAGTCGTCTTAAACATTTTTTTACGCCCTGGAAAACGAGAGTGATTGTTCGTTTTTTCCACATCCGATGATAACAAATTCGCGGCCGAATCTCTCATTTTCTAAAGGCTCGAGATAATCGAATTTGTCCTGGAAATATATTCACACTCGTTCGGAAATTTCGCGGGCTTAATCCATTACTCCCAATATAATGTTCATGTTTTACCAAAAATACCGTTTAATCCGGCATGTCATCGAACTTTATCTCACTTGTCAGTCTCCTGCAATAGAATCACGAGAATTTAAACCGCATAAAGGATTTGCTTATGTTGAGCGATCCATCAAAACTGGAAATGTATATCAATTAAAAACCATCGCTTCATTCGCGGGATATCTTTCAGGAATGTTGAGCAAATACCCACGAAAGCTTTTAAATAACTTCGAATTTGCATGTAAATGACATTTGTGTAAAAGGACATCCCTCAAGCTCAAGCGCGCGTGTTACTCGAGTGCTTTAAAGGTGATGTCGCGTTTTCACTGAATTGAAAGTTGACATCGAAAGGTTTCGTTCCGAAAGAAATCGCATGCTGTATATCGCATGTTATGAATCATAACGATAGGATATCTTGCAATGAATCTTTATTATTTTGAATCTTGCGATATCTTTATTTCTACCTGGTATTTATCCCTTTTAATAATTACTTAAAAATGGATAAATCTTTCAGCTCATAATTACATTCAAAGTGGTATTTTTTGGATCACTGAAAAAAGTTTTGCTTTCCTTCGTGGAACTGTTTTACTTATAGCAGTCAATGAAAGAAGCTAAGTTAAGCAACCCCACTCCTGATCTTGCCAGTGAATCTCATTCCCATTCCAGAAGTTTTGAAATCTATGAGGTTTGAGGTTCGAACTAGCATCTAGACTCTATATAGTAAAGAAAGCCATCCGAAGCACTACTGAAGATAATTGAACCTTAAGGGCAAGTGAAGTTTCCCACATTTTGTCAAACTAGGAAATTATTATTGTTTTTGTGTTGAAGGGCCTTGTAAAACAAAAAAATCAAATCAATAAAAGTATGATGAACTTAGATTTATTAAAAATTTCGGCAACTTTTTCTTAGTTATTTAACTACAGAATCGTCAAATTTCTTTAAAATTTATATCACAGAATAAATGAAGGTAGAGAATCGATTATTAACGCTTGAACAATTTGTTCGGTTGTCATAGTAACCACTAACGTAAAACTTCCAATAGAGGTTAGAGTTCACGTATTAAAATTAAAATTTTCTGTTGTTTTGAATGGGATCTTTACGACGAAAATATTTTCCTCAATGAAATATTTTGTTTTATCGACCAAACGCATTTCTTGCAACAAATTTAATACCCGTGGAGGAAATAATGTATTAAATCGAAAGAAAGACGTTGCGGAATGTACTTATGGAAAGATATAGTATATATAGACTTGCTCATTTTCAATTCCGCAATTGTTTGGTAGCGAAACTCAGCGTGAAAGAGCGTTTATACTAATCGATGATGGTAATTTGAGGATTACTTAACTTTTGTAAACGGAGAACTTCCGGTTCTTAAGTTTTTAGTTAATTATGGGGGCGTGATCCATACATACATACGTTCAGGCATACACAGACCAAATCCGGTCCATATTTTAGACTCCAACTGCTTGAGCTTTGCTTCGTATGAATCTTGCATGAGGGAAAACAAGGAAAACTTGTCCAAGAAGACCAATTCTTGAATAATTCAGCTCAGAATCTAATTTCACGGTATAATTCCGGATTTGCAACCCGCCATATTTATCCATCTTTTCCTCTCTATATGGATATTCTGCGATCACGCAAAGATGATCTTATCAAAAATCATATTAGAAATATTTCTACACAAACGCACTAGTATACTCAAAGGAATCAATTTTCAGATTTGGTCCCTTGGGAGGGATGGGCAAAATATCATGCGGAAAGTTCCTTCCCTGTGTTTATGATGTGCAGAAAATAAGCTTTATGTTTATAAAAATGTTTAAGTACCCTTAACAGCATAGAAGGTAATTTTATCAGTAATATGTTGCTCTTATGGTAACATATAAACTAAAAATGTACATTATTTTGCAAATTCCCTTGATATCCTTCCTATTTCACATTCGCTTGCAAAAATCAATAAATGTATGTAACAAGTTCGAGATTATTTATACATCATTATTTATTTAATACAAAGAATTTGAAGGCTGCCGATTTCACAAATTGTCTTTCATGTTTATAATAAAATATAGTGTGGGTAGTTAAATTTGTATTTTAATTACCTAATGCTAAAACCTTTAATTTCTTTTGCATTCATTTTTTGAGTCATTTATTTTTATGGGTGAACTTGGGCAAAACCCTTAGTCATCGGGGTGAAAACTTTTAAAGCAGTAAAATCTTAAATCTACGTCTACATGTATACACTGCAATCAGCCTTTCGGCGTGTGGCAGGGGGTTCATGCACTAAGAATCTACTTCCCTAATCGATTTCTTTCGCGTATCGTTCGCGAAAAAAAAGTTTTGAAACGACTAGTTCTGGCATCTTTTTTTCTGATTTATCTCTCCGTATCAGGACGTACTATGTAACGGGAAGGACGCATAATATAGGCTACATATTTTAAGAATGTAATTTCTCCGAGTTTATGAAGTAAATTAAATCTTTGTTTAGGTCTTTCGTATCTTCTAGAGATCCCCATCCTGCGTCTCAACTTCACGCTCATTGTTTGTCTTGACAATGTTTTCGGAAAGTATCGACTTTCGTTGTACCTTGCCTAATTCGCGAACACCGCACTTTTTGGCAGAATCCCATACACTACACGCATACTCAACCTAAGTGACGTTAAGTAGCATTTATTACAGACTTTTTCTTCGCTCCTACCGACGATTTGAAATCTGCAACCGGCCATGTTTTTGCCATAAGCCAACGTCAAATGTCTCAGACGTGATTAATTGATTAATTAGGTGTTGATTCAAATTGAAATCAAAGTTTCAATTAAAAGAATAACTACTGTGTGCTGATAATACGAATAATTTTATCTATATAAGAACGTAATATTAAATCTTTTTACGATACATTAATATAATTAAAAATTTAAAATATTAATTATTTTTTATTCTATTTCAAATATTCAAATGCATTGAATGGCATTCGATGAAGAGTGGCGAAAGTAAATGTCATTGTTTTAGCCTCATTCATACCTCAGTAGCTCTTATATCACTATAGCCGTTAACAACACTGTAAAGTATTCATCCCGTAGACCGGTTTGGACCTCATCCCATCTATCGATAGCAGTGAAGAGCTTGGAGAGGGAAATAAGGCTTACTAGGCGAGATGAGGAGTGAGGCAGCTTGCCCTTGCTTTCCTTACAGAGCTAGAATGCTATAAGCAGATCAAGCCCACGTTAGTAAAGCCAAATGGCTCTACGAGTCACTCTTTTCGTAGCATTCGATTAGCAGTGAGGCTTACTAGGCGAGATGAGGAGTGAGGTATTTTGCCCTTGCTTTTGTCACTGTGCCAGAATGCTATGAGCAGAACAAATCCACGTTAGTGGAGCAGAATGTCTACGCGTAACACCTTTCGTAGAATTGCGAAGAAGAATCCCTAATCAATGCTATTATTCAGCATACCTCAGTAGCTTTCATATCATCACAGCCATGTACAAGACCGAGAAAAAAGTAAATAGAAGAGACATGTTTATAAAAATATTTAATCCGCTACTTCTGTTTTATGAATATAAAAATCAAAAATATTTTATTCATCAAAATTGGATGGCAAGAACATTTAACATTGAACACAAGCCTCAGTTTACAAATGTGAATCAAAGAAAATCATCCTTTGCAGTTTTACAGCCGTCCAAATTTGGATTGAACTGCAGTAACACCGGTAAAGATTTCTCGACTTTCCCTGCAAAAATACCGCATCGGTTAAGGACTGCCTTAAGCTGCGACATTTGCGATTCCACGCTTCCACTCCACACTTTTCCAGACCCTTATCAATATAACGACCGGCCGAAAACCGACGTTCCTCCACGGTCGGTGCAACGGACGTCACAGGAATTTCATATCTCTCTTCCCTTTAATGCGGAAGGGCCTTTTTCGATAGTCATTCACGTCACGGAGCGAGAAATACAACGAGCTGAGGACAGCGCCGCCCATTCGGACACTTCCCTCCTTGGTCATTAGATTAAATTGTTTCTGTGCGGGCGTGTCGTGAATTGGAGTCGTCGACGATATGTGCTATTGCAAGCTTTAAAATAAATCTCTCAGTACGGAGAGTACTGAATCATTGTGTCGTTCGTAAACTTCTTAGTGCTGTTTTCCTAACATTTCATGGTCATGCGTTCAATGGAAAGACAGTTATTGGATGGAGCTCCATGACAAAATATTGTACGAAGTGAAAAGATATACCGTAATAATTCCCCGATATATATATTACTATGGTCTATTAAATTTATCTTCGCGGATGAGGAGGAGGGGTAAGAAGAATAACGTCTTTTAGCAGTTAAGGTAGTAGAAGTCTAGTGCGTATCAAAGGGGGTGGTTTTGGGGGTTCAAACCCTCCATGAGAACAAGGCCAACAATAAATTCGTTTTTTCCGCGAACGATACGCGAAAGTAATCGACTAGGTAAATAGAGTCTTGGTGCATGCACCCCCTGCCACACGCCGAAAGGTGACTAGCAGGGTATACACATAGACATAGACATAGACAAACAAATCGTATCCTCTAAGCATGTTAGAGGATGCCTCTCGCGATAATGCCATCTCTGAAGATTCGCAGGGTATGCATGTTTAAATAAGTAACTTTATATATTCGTTAGATTTTGAGCGTAAGTTATCCTACCCCTCAATTATAAGCAATACAGTGTTTATTTCACGAATCTAAACTCCCCTCCCTTAGAACAATCCTGGCTACGCCCCTGGTAGTAGTAGTGGTATTTTAAAAAGCGCTTCGAAAACTTTGGTGATTTCTTAAATGTGGGCTCCCACTGGGAATCGAAACCGGGACCGCTTTCAGCTAAGTGGAACGAGTGACCCACTTGGTTATCCGAGTGCCCACCAATCAAAGATGAGTGGCATGAGGCAAATTATATCTAAACTCGAATTCCCTCATTATCTCCCTGGAGGTCCATGAGAAATAAGTTTCTCAAAACTCTGTGTTACCGCCTGTAACGTATTGCTTCTATAATTTCGTAAGTACTGTTGGAGCACATATTGATTTCAATGTCTCCATCAACCTCTAATCGACCCCCGAACTCGAGTAATATCAACCTTATTAAATGCTTCGACAACTAAGGTTATTTCGCATTTGAGCCTCATCTGGGAACCGAACCCAGAACTGCTTTCGCCGATGTCGAACGCGTTACCCATATGTCTATCCTTAGGCCCCTCCCAAACTCGGATGGACCCCTTGAAATATCATTTTGAACCGAGGAGATGGTATAGGTATAGTGAAAGATTCGAGAGATTTTTATATTTGGATATATCATTCCAAAGCAATACACATTCGAGCACCAAGCTTTCAAGTTACCTCTTTAGATTACTGTTATCGCGTATCGTTCGTGGAAAAAATGAGTCCCTTAAACGACTTGTCCTCGCATCTATTTCTCTTGTTTTACGCTCAGTGTCGGATCGGCCGAAGTAGCGGAAGGGGGTCGCATAATACCGATTACGTCTTCCGCAAATGTACTTTGTCTGAATTTACCAAGCAACCGCAGCCTAATATCCTTTCTTTCTAGGATCCCCAACCGCCTTCTGAGAGCATTTGCGTAACGCTTGCTATTCTACCGTAGCACCATTTAACAAATTGTATCACCATGCGCTGCATTTTATAGAGTTCGCGAGCGTTTCATCCGCTGGGTCCCTTATACTCGCCGTATATTCCAGAAGGTGCCCGACTAATTTGTAATAACATCGCTCTCAAACTTTTTCACTCATCTACCTAAAAAGCGCCTCATAAAACCGAGCTTGTAAATTGTTTTACCCCGGATTTTTCGGATATGTGTGCTGCATTTGAGGTTATTTGTAAGAGTGGTTCCGAGATGTTCAACTGTGTCGACTTCTTCTATACTCATTCTACTAATTTTGTGCGGGTGATCTTGACGCAACTGTTTCCTTTTGTCAAAATAAACTGCGGAGCATTTACTGGAGGAATGGGGAGGGGTTCTGTTAGGGTTCGTCCTTAACAGATATCATACTTTAGGGCGGGACAATTCTGGGAATGCGACTCTTTGTCACATGAGCTATGAAGCTTCGTGTGGCACTTTGCGACAAGAGGAAGTCAGAAATCCCAAAAATGCCACGGTATCATATTAGGATGGCCGCTATGGACATAAGACCGTATACTGGTCGGATGCTCATCGTCTATAGCTATAAAAGCTTTTGAGATATTATAGTGTACTAAGCAAGGTGAGTTGTGTGTTTCCTTCCTCATCTTCTGAAATCAAAATGTTATAAGAAAGGGACACATTAAGATATGACTACCGGCTAATAGATTTAATAAACGGGCATAAAAATGCCCTCTTTCTATAGGATACATAAGAAATACATTGAATACATAAAAAACATACATTTTTAACAGGATGAAATGAAATTTTAAGATGAAAGATATTACATTCCTGCATGTGCACTCATGACTACTTTATTATTTATCACTCTCTCGCTTTCTGGTTGAAAATCAGCAGAGGGTTATGTTAGCCTAAAAATATATTTATAGCAGAAGACTCGTTTAGAGACGAAAGTCAGCGCAGTGGTTCACTTTTAAAAGTAGGTTCCAACCACTATTTCATATGTTACCACTTCTGATAGCTGTGGCTAGCATAGAAAATTTTATACGTTTCTATAAGTACATTTNTTCACGATTGGAGTCCACACCGTTTGTCCGATTTGCGTCAAATTTTGCATACGTGTTCTCTGAGACCCAGAAGGAAGCACTGTCATATTTTTATTGGATAACTTTGCTGGGTTTAATCCTAGATCATTCAGATAGATTTCCATAAAAATACACGTAAAGTTCGATTTTATCGGTTGCAGACTTTATTCCATTTACAAAATTAAATTAGAAGGAATAGTCGCATAAGATCAAGATAAGTACCAAAAAAGGGAAATTGAATACAGATTTTTATTATTGTCGTAGAATAAAGCTTTAGTTTCGAAACTGCGAGAATTTAGATAAAATATGCGAATGTTTTGTGAAATTTCGAGGTTGTAAACAACCCGTCCCCCTGACGACCAATGCGATTGTTGATTCCGAGTTGATTAATTTTCCCATAAGAATACATGTGTATTTAGGCCCATTTAGAAAAAGATGACGATATGAAGAGGATGAACATTTTAAGTGATTTTAATTATATCAGTCACGAACAATTTGTAGTAATGAATTACAGGGGCAACAAACATGCGTAGCACCGTAATAAATCAGTGGAGATGGAGGAGTAACATTTTATTTATCAGTTCGGACTCTTGATAAGTTTACGATTAAATTCTCCAGAACCGGAAGTCGAAAATTTTGCAAACTTACACATTACTTTGAGATATGTTAATAATAAGAGGGAAATTCCATAATGATTCACGTTCTTATTGTTGATTGTAGATTTCGAATTTTCGAATCCAGACGTTTAAAAACATTTCCCCAAGAAATGCATTTCAAGCTCACTTTTATCGCTTGCAGGGTTTATTTCATTCGCAAAATTAAATTAGAAAGAATAGCCGTACGAAATCGAGACCAGCACCAAAAGAAGTTCATTTGAATACACATTGTTATTATTATTGTGTAAGAATATCGTGTTCGATTCAAAGTTGCGAGAATTCAAATAAAATATACGAACATTTTGTGAAATTTTGGGGTTATAAACAACCCGTTCCCCTGACGACTAATTCCGTTACTGAATCCTAGCTCATGCATTTTAGGTCACCTTTATCGCTTGCAGTGTTTATTTCTTTCGCAAATTAAATAAGAAGAAATAATCGCATGAAATCGAGAAGAGTACTAAAAGAAGGGAAATTGAATAAAGATTCTCATTTGGTCGTCGAATACTGTTTCCTTTTCAAAATTGCAAGAATTTTGATAAAAAACGAAAATTTTCTTAAATTTTCAGGTTGTCAACAAACTATCCCCGTGACGACTAGTTCCATTGTTGAATCCGGGTTCATGCATTTTCATACCTTCCCCGTTGATAATCAACAGGCACTTCAGCTAGTAAATTAAAAAATGATCATTAATTGTTATGAGCCTTAAGAATATTTTTTCTTTGTAAGCAATCATAAATATTAAGAAAGTAGAAATTATGCGAAAAGAGGAAGTTTGAGGGAGGCAGGCAAACATCTATACAATGTTTCCTGAAGTTTATTGATTTGTTAAAGAATCATTATTATGATTGCCATGAACAACATAGAGATGTTTTACAATATTACAGGCATACGAGTACATCGATATGGTAACAAAAATTCAATAATTAAGGAATTATATCCAAAAATTCAAGGAAAATATAGAGACGCGTCATTTAAAAGGCCATTTTAGGAAAATGCAGCGGAAGTTGTGAATGAAAATGTAGAGGTTTTGTTACCTAACCGAAATGTTTCCTTCACTTGGAGTTCAGTGCAATAAATACATTTCGAATAACTCCAATTTTCATCGTTTCAGGTCCCCTATAATAACTCTGCAGTAATTGCTCTCCTAATCCTAGAAACCGCGTAATTTACGGCAAGAGTTTACTCGTAGAATCAAGTTGCGGTTTGGTAACTATGCACTATGTATCCATGTGATCTACAGTGCCTTGCAAGATGCAGCTAATAATCACCTGCGGTTGCAGTGTCTTTGCGTTAGAGATGAACGCTAATGTTTTCCTCAGATTCTCCTTCCTTGATCCTTTGTAGAAGATATTCCTTTCGAAACTTTCGGAGCAACTACATAATAACACTTGATATACATAACTTGCGTAGGAAAAATGACTCATTCATTCGATATAGAAACATTCAACATGTCAACGACACGAAGTTCTGGTTACTCTAAATAGAAATTCATGGGATTGTGCACCCGATTCTTCAAATCATTAAATTAACGAAAGTTGGTGAAATTCGAATAATTAATTTTATCATCCATTGATCGGGAATCATGTTCCACAATTTCAATTTTTCACAATTTTACTGGTTAGGGTGTGGTTGTGCTGGTTTGTAATTTTTAATAATTACTGAATGATTAATAAAAATACAATACAAGAAATAGCAGGTATTAAAAATATCGACACTTCAGGGACTCGAACCCAGGTCCCTCACTTTCCAGGTAGGTATTCCAACCACTGAACCACTATGCCTCGTCTAATCCATGTTGTTTGGGAATGTTTTTGGGAGCAAGGCAAGCAACTTCCACATTTAGTGGCACAAACTGCCGCCAGATGGTGTGAAATATATTTTTTTTCACACCTGTTATTCTTTGGGTTTCAGCCGCACGGCTCTTCCGTGCTATGTCATTCATCTTTCCTTATCCTTGTGATTTCCTTCAGGGGGTTTTCCTCATAAGACCTCTTTGTGAGTTGGCTGCCTCTGTGTGGACCATTTGGCGGCAGTTTGTGCCACTAATGTGGAGGCTGCTCGCCTCAAACTCAGCGTTAAGTAATTCACTCAATAGCGTCGTAAGTTACCATAGCAACGCATCCATGTAATAATAATAATAATAATAAAGGACTTTATTCAGGGCGAGATTGAGACTAACAAGTCTCTTCTTACATCTAACCCTTTGTCATGTGAGACAGGAAAAGAGAGAGATAGCTTGAAAAAGTACAATGAAGAAAACTACTTTGTGGATTAAAAAACCTAAGCCAAGAGCTCAGGGAAAAATCTCCACTGCAGGAAAACACCCTCAAGAAGGAGGGTGTGAAAAACCTGCGAAACCTACAGATAGAAAACTAAACTTGATGATGAAAGTAGATTAATAGATTTATAAAAGACATGAAGACAAATCAATAGAAATAAACAAAAAAGAACGAATAACAAAATAGAGTTATAAAAGACATGAAGACAAATCAATAGAAATAACCAGAAAAGAACGAATAGCAACACATTAACATAAAAAACCTGTATCTTACAAAATTATCAAGTTTGGAAATGATTAGAAAAAACATAATTTCGCTTAATAAAAAGCACGTCAAATATTTAGAGCGAACCTAAAGTTAATCAAAAACTGGCTAAAACACTTTAAAAAGACACAAGAAGAAAGTACAATAAAAATGATACAATAAAGAATATAAAACACATTAAAACAAAAAAAGGGGGAAAAAAAAAAAATTGTTTGGACGGCGGATAAGGCAGGGACGGAAAATTTTTCTGAAAATGAAACTGACATTTCGTGATCCCAGTGGTTTGAGGGAGTTGTGTGTTTACGTGCGATTAAGTTCTGCTTTGTACGGTTAGGAGGTGACTGTGGCATTTACCCTTAAAGCTATAGATGGAGGATAAGTTTTTCATTCCTTGGGGAAGCGCGTTCCAGAGGTTACTAGCTGTGACTGTAAACGATCTGTGAAAAATCTCAGTTCTATGCTGGGGAATCAAGAGTTTCTTGCAACCTCTCGTATTACGGTCATGAATGGTGTCCAAAGATATAAATAACGAGTGAATATATTTAGGAGATCTCGTTGTTAAAAATCTATATGTACTTGACAAAATATGTTGCTTCCGACGCGAATCTAGTTTTAGCAAAGAGAGCTTGGAGTAATGTTCGGAAACGTGATCGTACTTTTTTAAGTTGAAAATAAACCTCACCGCGGCGTTTTGCATGCGCTGTAATTTGACGCTTAGTTCTCCTGACAGATCCTGATAGACTATATCACAGTAGTCAAAGTGAGGCATAACTAAAGAGTTTACTAGTTGTAACTTCACGGAGGGGGGGAGGAAATTTCCTAATCGTCGAAGTGAGTATAGCGAAAAATTAACTTTTTTACATATTTGTAGGACATGATTAGTCCATGTAAGGGTTTCATTTATGTGGAGACCGAGGTTTTTTACTGAATTTTCGAGTTGAATTGCGGTACCATTTAGTTCTAGTACCGGTAGGCTGACTCTATTTACAGAGCTTAGTAATTTTGGATATCCGATCAAAATTGCCTGTGATTTAGCAGGATTAAGATTAATAAAATTGTCTTTACTCCAGTTATTGATGAGTTGGAGATCATAATTAATTTTATGCAACGATTGAGGTAGTTCTGAGGGATTTGAGTCCAAGTAAATCTGAAGATCATCTGCGTACAAGTGATAACTACAGAATTTAATTACCTTGACGCAGTCATTGATATAACAGGAGAAGAGTAAGGGGCCTAAAATTGATCCTTGAGGAAGTCCTCGGTCGATTTCAACCCATTCGGACGCCGATTCATTGGAAACTACTTTCTGCTGACGGTTGTGAAGGTAGGAGGAGAACCAAGAGACTGAAGTGTCAGAGAGACCCATCATTTTAAGTTTGATCGTCATAATATCTACAATGTAATCCACAGATGTAAGAAAAGTTAGGGAAAGACATTTTATATTAATGAAATTCCACTGGATGCCAAGTTTCCCGTTTCAAAATTTAAATATTTTTTGTATTTTATTCCGTTGCGATGGAGAGCAGGGAAAAGAAAACACCCGGAGATGAAAGATTACACAGCTTCTTCCAAATGGCAGGTTTCGTAGCGTCCTCTGGCATGAATATTCTTTGAAAAGTCCGGTTCTATCCGCGAGGAAGAAGACGAATGCCTGCCCGTGAAATGATACGGACACTCCGTACATGTAGATTCGCGTTTTCCAAGTTCCTTGCGAGTTATTAATAAATTACTCCTTTTTGGAATCAAATGAAGGACGCTCGGCGAATCTTCGCGTCCCATTTTACTTTTTTTTCCTCCCCTTCGCTATGCAAACTCGAAACAGTGGCGCCGCTGAATGGGATTGCGGAGAAATTACGGAATTGCAGCTGCGTTCAGTTAAATGGCGTTCTCTGAAAAGTTCCTTTGGATTAAAATTGTCCGTCCCTTGTGATGCGAAAGTACACTGCGGAAAAAAAGAAGAAAATTATTTTTGCTGCAGAACCGCGATGTATACGGCGGAGATGAGCTGTTTGACTAATAACTCCGTTTGTCTCGGTCTGAAGTCTATAGCGAAAATGGCCACAGTAATAGAATCGTAGAAAAACAAGTATTTTTATGCCTAGCAACGAATTATTCTCAGCATTGTGTCATCACAACGTATAATAGATGGGAAATCCATACAATTTCAGCTTTTGTCATTTAACTCGCTATCCACAACGTTTAATTTTAATAGAGTTAATAAACACGGTCGAAAATATTTTTTTGCAATGCTGAGGAATTGTTATAATGGATATCACAGAGAAATATGAAGAAAAGCAAATATTCGATATGTCAGTTTTCCGGGTATTCATATCACACGCTGTCTACAATATCGAAAACTAAATGGATAAAAGTATAATATTATTTACTTAAATAAATACATTGCATTACATCTCTGCTAGTAATAATAATAATAATAATATTAAAGCAACCGATGACGACCAAAATATACACCAGATATAACTCAGAATAAAACAAGAGAGGATTATGTAACTAAAAGGCGATTTCCATTTCCATTTCCATTTCCCAACACAGGAAATATAAACACCAACCTCAAAGAAAAATATAGACATATATACCTCTGGCCAAAGAGATAAAAGAAAAATGTATGTCGAAATTGTCCCAATGATAATTTTAGCAACCGGTTTAGTACTTAAAGATTTACATTAAAGCGGAATAATAATTGGAGTAAAATATCAAATTTTTGTTCAACTGGAAATTGCCACAATTATTACTACTTTCTATACAGTAAGAAGATTTTAAAATTACTACTAAAAAAGCAATAGATGAGCCTAATCCATTTGATGCTTTGCATCCGGGATTAGTGAATGTTCCCTAGCCTCCTTTCTGAGAAGTACCATCATATATATAAAAAGTAAATATCTGCCCGTCCGTCCGTCCGTCTGTCCGTCCCCCTATTTATTTCAGAAAGGGCTTGCCTTAGAGATCTGAAACAAACTGCATTGTGTTTTTAAAATGCTGAAACCCCCAGGAAAACTATTCTCATCTCTGTAATGGACCAGGTTCGAACCCAGGTGCCCATAATACGTTTCCATAAGAGATAAACGTAAATTACGTTTTCATGACTTGCAGTGGTGTTTTCTTTTATAAAATTATATTAGAAAAAAAAATGGCCCAACGAAATTGAGACAAGTGTCTAAAGAAAGGAACATAATCATCAAATCTTATTTTTGTCATGAAACATTCGCATAAATTCGAAATTGCGAGACATTTGAAAAATTACACGGAAAATTCGTATTTTTTCGGAAATAAACAACCCATCCCTTTGACAACCAAGGCAATTGTTGATCGTTGATTTCGTTAGTTCTACGTTTATAAAAGTGGATTAAGGGAGAACCCAGGAAATTATAGGCCTTCTTCGCCGTTAGTTCTACGTTTATAAAAGTGAATTTAGAGAGAACCCAGGAAATTAAAGGCCTATCCAATTAACTTCGCTCTCCGGAAAAGTAATGGAGCACGTCGTTGTTAGCTCACTTATGAAGTTCTTAGATAACAATCGCTTCCTCAGTAAGAACCAACATGGATTTAGAAAGAACCGATCATGCGAAACTCAACTGGCTCTTTTCGTTCATGATATCTTAAAGTCTGCCGAAAGTATAAAGCAAGTGGACGCTATTTTCCTTAACTTCAAGAAAGCTTTCGACAGGGTCCCCCACTACAAATTAATTTACAAACTAAAATTAGGAGGTATCAGCAAGGAAATAATTTCAAGGATTTTCTATACGAGAGAGAACAGCAAGTGGTACTTGATGGTGTTAGTTCGGATAAAGTCAGAGTCACTTCAGGCGTACCTCAAGGCAGCGTAATCGGACCTTTACTCTCCCTCATTTATATCAATGACCTAAGCGACAAGATCGATAGCAATGTGTGGATATTTGCGGATGATTTCGGCAATATATAGTGAAATATCAAGTGACGAAGATAGTGCTTCACTCTCAAACGACTTAGCTCATACACACATGTGGTGCGAAAAATGGCAACTACTAGATCTTAATGTGGATAAATGCTCTGTAGTAAATTTCTTCGAAATGAAACAATTGCGTCAGAACCATCCGTACAAAATTAGTGGAACGAATTTAAATATAGTCGACTCAGTAGAATATCTTGGAATCACCCTTACCAATGATTTAAACTGCAGCACACATATTCGAAAAATATGCGGTAAAGCAACTAAAAAGCTCGGTTTTATAAAGCGTATCGTAGCTAGATGCGATGAAAAAGTTAGAGAGCGATGCTAGTTCACGTTAGTTAGGCCCCATCTGGAATATGCGGCGAGTATATGGGATCCAGCGGCTGAAACGAACGCTCGCGAACTCGAGAAAGTGCAGCGTAAGGCGATACGATTTGTTAAAAAGTGCTACGATAGAGAAGCAAGCGTAACGCAAATGCTCTCAGACGCAGATAGGGAATCCTTGAAAGAAAGGAGATTAGAAGCCAGGCTGCGATAGTTAGATAAATTTAGAGGAAGTACATTTGCGGAAGACATAATTGGTATAATGCGACCCCCCTGCTACTTCGGCCGGTCCGACAGTGAGCGCAAAATAAGAGAAATAGATGCGGGGAAAAGTCGCTTTAGGGACTCATTTTTTCCGATATACGCGATAACAATAAATTAAAGAAGTAATTCTACTCTTCGTGTTTACACCCCCTGCCAAAATCCGAAAGGCGGCTTGCAGGGTATTTATGTAGATGTAGATGTTAGTTATCTCATATAAATACACGGGGATATTTATTTAGTGTACATTTCCATAAGAAATGTACGTAGAATAGGTTTTCTTTACATGCAGAGGTTGTTTCTTTTAGACAACTAAATTAGAAAGAATGGTCCTATGAAATTGAGACAAAGATCACAATAAAGGAACATGACCATAAAATCTTATTTTAGTCGTGTGTCATTCATATCATTTTGAAATAGATGTTTACACGGAAATTTCGTAACATTTTTGGGAAATAAACAATCCCTTTCTTTGACAACTAAGGCCATTGTTGAATGTTGATTTCCTGAATTATCCCATATAAGTGCACGGGGATAACCAGTTCTTAAATTTTTCTATAAGAAATGTACGTAAAGTAGACTATCATGACTTGAAAACAGTGGAATAAATATTATAAATAATGGTAAGAAATATATTGAGTTATTACGATCTTACGATGGACTGTTTCTGGCTTAGGAGGACCAGATGTATACAGTATTAGATATATTGTTACGTACCCTTTGATTCACCTTTCAAGATGTCTGCCGCATATAATTATACATTTAAAAATATTTAAAATTTGTAAAAAGGCTGAATCGTTAACATTTACTTAGTCGAGTAACAATCGACTAACAATAGTAGTGGCTGGATATCTATTAAATCAATTTATTTTAATCGAATTGAGTCTTACATTTAAATATTTCAAATAAAGTAATGTCATTTTGAGCTGCTTAAAATTTAAGAAATCTTTGTTCAGACAGTGGCATCAACAATTGTGAGTAGTTACCAAAATGTTAACCTTTGTTTATTAGATGAAGGTTAACTATCCCTTTCCCTAGGAAAATTTAGTGATTTTGAGTCGCACAGCGCATCATTTTTTATTTTCGATATCAAATTGAGTAGATTTTATTGCGATTTGAAGCGGTAATGTCACTCGTAAAATCTTGATGAGCCAGTATATCACTTCACGCTATTTATAGCTGTTAATAGCAGGGGAAGGTTTATAACTAGCGCAGGAGGAGTACTGTAATGTCTAGTCATTATGAGAGGGTAAAATGAAATTCGTAGTAGGAATTTTATAAGTGCTTCTACATGCTGAGGTTATTTCCCTCATGGACCTTTCACTCCCACTGATGGAAATCGAAGCCGGAACAGCTTTCTCTGAAGCCGAACGCCTTGTCCACATAAGTATCCGGAGGCCCTGAAATGGAATTTCCGAGAGTCAGAATCGGAATAAATTGGATGGATGAAATAATAAATGAGAAAGTTAGAAAGATTGTTTAGCAGGAACAGCTATAGGATAGAAATATATCAAATGGCTTGGGTATATTAAAAGAAAAAGGACAGAATACCAAGAAAAATTCAGAAAATGGTTATCTGGGGTAAGAGATCAAGAGGAAGACCACGATACTGGTGGATAATTTGTGAAACGAGAGAATGCTGAAGCAGAGAGATAGCAGAGATAGGGTGGGAAGATAATGGTTGATAGAGAGGGTTTTTTGAACGGCAGACCATGCCAATGTATGGAAACTTTATATGATGACATTATTATTATTATTACAATCATAAATCATAAGCTATCTATTACTATCATTAGTATTGAAATCATAAATCTTAAGTTATCTATTATTATTATTGCGATCATAAATCATCACCAAGTCCAACAAAGCCTCACACTACGTTGAGCACTCATGTAAAAAGTCATTATTATGCCCCAACTAAAGCAAGTTATTAATGAAATACACACTTGGAGGAAACGGGTTCATGTATGCTATAATACAATAATTTAATAATACTTTAATACAGAGAGCACTCAAACATTAAGTAACTCTACCCGGCATTCGCCCAAAGTCGGGAAGGAAACCCTTCCAATACCTCCAGAAGGTAGGAAGAAAAAAGCACCTCATTCTAGGATAAAAGCATTCCAACACATTGAAAGTTTGAGTGTCATAACCTTCATTAGGTTTTACAATTAAATAGACGAATCATTAAACGGAACTACGTTACCTATTATTATATTCATGTCTTACTACGAGGTCAGACAGAAATTGCCTCTCTTCCACATAACCTCTGGAGATATTACATGATTATAATATTATACTAATAACCAACAGTGATTGACTAAAATTATTTTATATCTAGAAAAATAAATCAAAATATCTAAACAATCTACGAAACATAGGTACACGAAAAATGCTAAAATCAGTAAATACAAATTGTAAATACAAACCGGTAGACAAGATGACAAATAAAAGTTAACACTAATAACTAGATATAGATACATATGAAACACAAAGATTTGAGTAGTGGGGAAATATCCTCAACGCAAGGTTTATGGAGAAAAACCCACGACGTGGGAAAACACCCACTCAAGAAGGGGGGCAAATAACTGATGATGATGAATAACTAAGAGAATCATAAGAAACAAGCATAATCGGGTAAGAATATTTACCTTATAAGATGCCTTTAATAGAGAGTTTTTCAGCTGGCGCTAAAACCTCATTGCGCATGCGTGAAACTTCACCTGACTTGCATGCACGTATATTCTTGACATTTTCACGTCTCCGGAAAGAGGATTATCTCAAAGAACCCTTACAGATAGAAACGCGCGACTTGGGATTACTGCACAGATAAAAAAACCTCAATTTTGTTCCAGATTTCCTTTCAATTCACCCAACGGCATGCTTAATCCCAAGTACTTGCGATTGGAGCCAAATGCAATCGATTTGTATTCTATTGGATGCGGTTGAGGACCTTCTTAATAGCCCAGAATGGAATTGTTTTCGCAAAAGGATGCTGAATCGCCGCTTCCAAAAATAGCCAACGCTGAAGAAAACTTAGACTAAGATTGGCCTGGTTCGGATCCATCTCCCATTTTCTTGTAAGCAACGTTCATTAAGGCTCTTTTTGGAACAGAACCCAAGCTTACACGTTCACGTAATATCCTTCTGTGAATCGTCATGGCGTGATTTGCAGTAACCCACCGAGTTGGGCTATCTCCACGACTCCTCCTTAAGCTTAAGGTTACGGTTTGCAAGTGGTTCTTTTTTCGGAATGAGTGGACTCGTTTTCATTTCCTGACGTGACATAATGCGGTGGAAGTCATCGCTGTCTTTTATCTCTCTTATTGAAAACATGTTCGCTCTCTTTCAAACTTGAACCATCAGAAATCTAGCTGAAGGTAAGGAAAAATAAGTTACGGTTACTAAAAATTTAGGTACTTAATCAGGACCGCCATGAAGCGAAATTTTCATTCCGGAAGATTTCTGATTTTCGCATGACTCATTTCGGAAAGTATGCAAGACTTCCTCCTGCACATAAATTTAAAACGAGTTATGGATCTGCTAATAGTGAGACCCGTTGGCATTTTTATCGCAAATAGCATCTTGATTGCGTCTTTCAGTAAAATGAGTTGCGCAACCTTTTCATCAGCAGGAATCATTCTCGAACTTCTAAATAGTAATTTTAGATCATGGCTAACTATGTATCGATAGATTTAATATGATATCTGAGTCTGAAAACTATTACTCACGATGTAGTGAAACTACCAATATTTCAATAAAGAAAATAGAGAAATAAAAAAATACTCAACTTTATGGTGGTTATCTGATTGTAAAGTCATTACCACGAAGGATAGACAAATGAAAAACATCAACAATAAGAACTACATCATCAAAAACAACATCAGCAACCACAACAATGATAGTAATAATAATTTTAATAACAACTCTTTATTTATTTATTTATTTATACAATTACTACATTAATGTTCCGTCAGGCCTGTTGCCTGTCGACGGGACATATATAAAAAACAATTTTTATCCACAGGAAATGAAAAAAATTCTAGTTAACATAAAGCAGCCTGAGCTCAGATGAGCTAAGAAGAGTTGCTCCACAATTACAAGTATATACTGTATAAAAGTTTAAAAATATCATAAAAATATATGTACTCAGTTTTGCCAAGAAAAAGACAAAAATATTACTTGGCAGTATCCGCCAATATATTGATATGCAATCAAAACTCTCACACAGTACACAATCAATAACAGTAAACAAAAGGAATATGTAAACAGAAACACAAGATATCATCATAAGCCAATTACACCTCAGAAGACATATATTTTAGTAATACCTTTTTGACAGATTTCATGNTTCATGAAGTATATAGATCTTCAAGCCACTATATACTGACCCCTTGTGAAGCTTTCGGTTTGAAAACATATCTTTGCATCCCACACCGAGTTTTCCTGGTTCTAAATATCCAAGTAAGAGTTTCTTCATTTCTGAATCTTATTTTCAATCAATTTTAGGACAATTCATTCATTCATTTACGAATAGTAGAGCAAGAATAAGGCATTTAGACGGGTTAGGTTAGGTTAGAAGTGAGCCTACCATGTTCTACACTAATCAAGACTGAAGATCGCTATTTAGACGCTCTGGGCGTAAGGATACTGATGATCCTCCCTTAAAGGCTAAGACGAACATGTGGTGGCCTTTAAGTCACATGAAAACTTATTTTATTTCTTGAAATAAACTCATATACTTGAAGGAATTAATTTTTTACTCTCGTGATTGATGCCGAACGAAAAACGACATGGAAAGTATTTTCTTTTCGTCCGCTTAGCGAGTAATTTCGTTTACTATACACAATTTCTTATGTTAGAATTTTCTTTTATACGTATTCTGTATTTATGTATGCAATGCATGACGCAAAACAGGCCCAATGGTTTCTCGTGCAGCCTAACGGTTTCATGTAATGTAAATAATGATAATTATTTCTGCAACGGTAAGAAATGACACTCTATGACACCCGTTTTTTAAATTTACAGCGAGCTGAAACATTCATGGACACATACATCACGTATATCTTCACCAAGGAAATGCATGTATACGGNATCTTATTTTCAATCAATTTTAGGACAATTCATTCATTCATTTACGAATAGTAGAGCAAGAATAAGGCATTTCGACGGGTTAGGTTAGGTTAGAAGTGAGCCTACCATGTTCTACACTAATCAAGACTGAAGATCGCTATTTAGACGCCCTGGGCATTAGGATATTGATGACCCTCCCATAAAGGCTAAGACAAACATGTGGTGGCCTTTAAGTCACATGCAAACATACTTTATTTCTTGAAATAAACTCATATACGGATAAATTGCAGGAATTTATTTATTACTCTCGTGATTGATGCCGAACGAAAAACGACATGGAAAGTATTTTCTTTTCGTCCGCTGAGCGAGTAATTTCGTTTCCTATACACAATTTCGAATGTTAGAATTTTCTTTTATACGTATTTTGTATTTGTGTATGCAATGCATGACGCAAAACAGGCCCAATGGTTTCTCGTGCAGCCTAACGGTTTCATGTAATGTAAATAGTGATAATTATTTCTGTAACGGTAAGAAGAGACACTCTATTATACCCGTTTTTACAATTTACAGCGAGCACAAACATTCATGGACACATACATCACGTATATCTTCACCAAGGAAATGCATGTATACGGGACTCGAACCCGGGATCTTGGATAGTTAACATTGTAAACATTCTCCCACCAAAGTTGACAGATATCGTAGAATCTCATGGGTATTTCAACAACAGAAAACATACGTGGCTTTCCTATGTAAATATCTTTTGAATTGGAGTTTACACCCCATGCCACACGGCTAAAGGCGGTTTGCAGGGTATTTATGTAGATGTAGAAAGGTTCCTAACCCTTAACTGAAATTTTATTAACTACCGTAATTAGAAAAATAAAGAGTATGTGGAAATCAAAAACAGTCACAGAATCCAAAAATTTTAGTTTAAGATTTAACTTTAAAAATCACTTGCATATTCGAAAATTTCCGTGCAATTTTTATTATATAATCCTTACTACTCTGAATTTCCTTTTTTTTGCATACAGATCGGCAACGAATTACGCCCTCACCTGATAACCCCAACTTCTGCGAAGTAAGTTAGCAAAAGTATTTATAGCATCAACTTTGTCAATGACTCGCTCACATCGCCTTGTCGGATCCGCGAAGTTTGTTTTGCTCAGCGAGCATGTTCATCAAAGTCAATTTGGCATTCGTTTGCTGAATGCAAGAGAAGTTTATCGCTCGATTTCAGAGGTTCGACATTCATCTCGCGTGTGAGGTTTAATTTTTCTCTTGCGAGAGACCGAACTGGAGCTCAGGATTATAGGCCGCTGCAATTTATCCGTTTGACCCGATTAAACCGAGCGTTGATACTGACTCTATAAAAAGACGTTGAATTTAAGATACGATATCATTCCTTTCAATCTCGTTTATGAAGTAATTTGTTAGAGCGTACGCAAAGTCCCTTATAGTGTCTATAAGTGCCTCCGCAAAAATCTATATTTCAATCTCTTTCTCCAGGCAATCTATGTGCATTATATAAGATTGAAGGTAGCAAATACATGAATTAATCAGAGCGTTTAAATAAAGTTTAGCATTGTTAAATTTTATTGCAACCTTTTTCACATTGTTATACTTTATTGTAACCTTTTTAACATTGTTAAATTTGATGTAACCTTTTTAACATTGTTAATTTTTATTCTAACCTTTTTAACAATGTTAAATTTTATTGTAGCCTTTTAACATTGTTAAATTTGATTGTAACCTTTTTAAGATTGTTACATTTTATTCTAACCTTTTTAACAATGTTAAATTTTATTGTAACCTTTTTAACATTGTTAAACATTATTGTAACCTTTTTAACATTGTTAAATTTTATTGCATTCATCTTTCCTGATTTAAATCAGAAGATAGAGCGATCAACTTTTTTTTCCATGAATTAAGAGGCTTTACTATGCGTCAGGTGCCTCTGTGTTTCTTCCAAGGTTAATGCACCAAATAATTCAATATTTATTCAGGAAAATCTTCCCGTATCGCTATTCAAAATAGTTTCGAAAGCTCGCATATTCATTAGCCTTTTTGCCCTCAAGCTTCATTAAAACAAAAAAAAAAAACGTTTCCGCTATCTCAAATTTAGATTTTTAAATGTAAGAAGTGTCGTATTGCTACGGAAATATCCTTTTGAAGATAATAAACTAAACTTATCTGCGTTTCCTAGGTTACCACAAGTAATTATTCGTGATTTTTCGTTTAGTCAGAAACATTTGGATAATGAATCGTTAGTTTGAATATTCCCAGAGTCAAAGAACATTATTTAAAAGGCAAGGAGACTTTTAGCGAAAATTCGAACCCGTTTTCTTCCAGCAAAGCGAGATTTTCTTTGCGGAATATCTCAATTTATTCTTGAAAAATTCGCTTCGTAAAATCTTTTAAGTTTAGAGGGTAATTACTCTGTTTCGGCGTTTCCAAGGGAAATTTTAGACAGCAGAAACAAACTCTGTAACACCCTGCTGGATCCAAGAACGCCTACGAGGTGGAAAGGAAGGGCTAGTTATTTCATTAAAAGTTGTACACAATCTGTGGCACATCCTTAGATTAATGTCCATAGAAATAACTAGCTGGAAGGTGAAAGGGAAATTCTCATTAGTCATCTTGCTCGCCGTGGGTTCACGTTTGTCTTTATTTTTGATAAATACCACCGTCCCACACGTTTATTTATTCTTATCTACGCCGTCCCACGACATCAACTTAGATATCTCATTCCGTTCCCCTCCTATTATCAATGCCCTTTCGTTATATTATTCTCATAATTATTGTGGTCTGCTAACGAATCCTTTCGCTAACTTTTGTTTCCCACTCTTCCCTGTATTGGCCTTGATGAATCAAACATTTCCACTTTTCTGTTCATAAAGGAAGAAGGAAAAGGTACTTTCATTTGTTTTGTTCGTGTTCATCGTTATTTTTTATTTGTTTTTTGCAGGGGACAGAGAAAAACTTATATTTCATTCAATTTTGTCTCAGTCTTGTTCATTACTGTGAACATATGAAAGCTACTGAGTGAAGTTGAGCAATCAAAATGAATTGAACGTTAACGGTTAACGAAAACTACTATTCAAAGTGTAAATGTGCTGCATTTGCGTGGCGATGCTGGATCTGTTCATTGATGAGGTCATGGGAAAACTACCTCACTCCTCATTTGCCTTGTAAGCCTCATTCGGCCTCCAGGACTTTTTGCAGGTAGGGCTTGAAGATAGGAGGTTCCACATTGGCCATGGAGTTGATGAATGTAGATGAGTGAGATTATTTTGATTCTACGAGAGTCCAATCAAATTACAACCATTTTGTCAAAAACTATAGAATCAAAGACCCAGTCAAAATTAGACCATGATCTTGAATGGAATCTTAAATAGAATCTTGACTCGAATCTCGAGCCATATCTTGGATCGGATTTCGGATCGGATATGGAGTCGAATCCTAAATCGGATGTCGAATCGAATCTCGACTCGAACCTAGAATCGAATATTGAATCCAATTTTGAATTGGACACCGTATCAAAGGCTGAATCGAATCTAAAATCGAATATGGAATCGAATATCAAAACGAACATCAAATGTAATACCGAATCGGATATAGAATCTTGACTCAAATCTCTACGCGAACCTTGAATCGAATCTAAAATAAAAGCTTTAATTGAATCGCTAATCGTGATATACTACTATTTCTACTTTAACATCACTCACGAAGTCTCTTCTTGTTAAACAACCCTAGTCTGTTATAACTATACTTTTTACTCAGTCATAATATTTGTATCATAAATCACTTATCTTCCAATTTAATCAACCACTTTTGATGAAGTTATTTTGTAATTTAAGGACTCCCTAATTACTTCTTTGGGTGATTAAAGGTCCTTGATGAAAATCAAATCAAAAGAGAACTTGAGGGCATTAATTATTTTAAGAAAAAATGTGACCAAACTGGAGGAATTTTTCAAATAAAAGTTTTGTTCCATGGGGAAATTTCCTAAGAGGAAATTCCTGAGAAATTAATCCATTAGGAAGAGAACAAAAAATGATTGAGGAAGAATTGAAGGGGTGCGATAAATATGCCAAGATTAAAATAGAGAAACATTAAATCATTGGATGATTTTTAATCAGTGGATGTCTTTACGGTCTGTGAAATAGAAAATACGTACTTAGAATTATTGGAACGGTAGATGGATCGAGTTCTTGTTATCACACTTTGATAAAAAACATTCCTTTTGTCTTTCGGTACAGTGGAGGTCACGACTGTGATATCTTGAGAACAAATGAGGTATGAGGGACGTCATTCATCCTGGTCACTCCATTTTAAATATTATTTAATGTGTTATTTATATGCTGCGCCTGCCTGGATCTTTTTTCACACCTTTCGATAGCAGTCTTGGTCAGTGGAAACAGAAAGGTCGAATTGCCTCACCCCTCATCTGGCCTAGTAAGCCCCATTAGTTAGCCTCATACCCTCGAAATGGTTTTTGACAGCTATTGATGGAGGTTTTTAGGTTGAGATTTGCCTCTGGACTATTCTGTCTAGACGGATCGGAAAATGAGAGTAAAGTTTTTCTTTATGGATATAGCAAAATTTCTTTGTAGCGAAAACGTCGGTAGCGAATCTTCCTAGACCCCCGTTAATATCTGTGACGATGTAACTTCTATCTATCCAATTTAAATGCTACACTCTAACCTAGCTCACTTACCAAAATATTACAGAGCACAAAGCCTCCCAGCATTATACCGCACCTTTTGCACACGCACACTAGCGCCTTACACTTGATTTGAAGATGAGATCACAATGACGCCGGTGGCATATCAGAGACTAAAATTGAAGTAAATAAATGGTTTAAAATGACCTTAGACGTCAGTGGACCATAAATAAGTACGACTACTATTATTAGTAGTATTGTTAGAAGGGCTTCGAAAGCTTTGGTGACTTCACACTTTGGCTCCCACCGGGAATCGAACTCGGCACCGCTTTAACCGACGTCGAAAGCGTTGCCTACTTGGCTATCTGAGAGTCCAACTGCCACAAAGTTTGAATGCGTATTTTTTTTTACACCAAAGAAGGGTGAAGAATTATCTCATTTGCCAATAGGAACTGCTTTGAAACACCGGAACTAAACTCACGGATACTCAGATGCCGGAATCGGACAGATTGTGCGGCGAAGAACGAGATAAAGAGCTGTTAGATTGATTCCCAGATTGTTATTTACATAATTAGAACCAATTAAGCCCCTCGCGAAAAGGGAGAATAGGTGGGTTAAAGTTGTTCGCAGCGAACTAGGAAATTAAAGCAAGTTGGACGAAACAGGGGTGGCATCGGAAGCATTGAACACAATGGAACGAGAGTGGAAGCATGGAAATGAGAGATAAGGGGAAAAGTTTTCGGGACGAGAGGTGCGGGAAGTTGGTCTGCGGAGGAATGCGTGGGTCCCCCCGTAACTGTCCTGGAAGCCGAGTGGCGGCGCCGTGGTAGGGGAAGTGTCAAATGGGGAACCCTGCGCGTAAAAGGAGTGTGTAAGAAAAGGGGAGGTGGATGGGGAAGGGGCCCCTCCCCTCCAATCTTCGACCGGCGGGACCCCTTGCTCTCTCCCGCCTCATTCATCTGTCCGATCCCGCTCAGCACGAATCTCCGCTGGTAGAGCGCAGTTTTGGCTCTCGTCCGCGGGTCCCGTTTCCTAGGGATACCAATCTTTTCGAAAAACAACTTTTCGCCTCCTCCAAAAAAGGGAAGATTTTTTTCTCGGAGGAAAATATTCTCCGCGGGAACTTCCTACCGGAAGAAATTTTTTTCTCATTCAAACCCGGTAGAACTCGAAGGAAGTTTGTGGACTGTGTGTGTTTTTTCCCCTCTCTCGCCCTCTCTACAAACCCAAGAAGAGGATCCTTCCCGAAAAAAGTTGTATCACAGGACTTTGTTAACCGATGTTTTTTTTCGCTCGACGACCTCTATCTCGTGTGGTGTGCTGATTTTCCCAAGGAGTGTATCTGAGCACTTTCCGCCTTTGGTTCGGAAGGTTTTCGCGAGGTTTCTCCCTCGTTAGGGACCGGAAAGGTTTTCTGAGATTTCGATGTCCTGCCTTACTTCTGTGCTCGAGCGCTTTTAAAGTTTGACGTAAGATTCGCGGGGAGTTAGGATGAAGAAGAAAAGGCAGAACGGTTCCCCAGTTTTCGGGCTGTTGGCGGTACCAAAGAATAACGGCCTACGCGTCTTCCATTGTCCAAGGTTCATCCCAGACGTCGGTATCTTAATACGTGACCTGCTAGAAGACATATATGTTTGTGATAGTGCCACTCAGAGAGCCGTTAACTCTTAGAGCGCTTCGTGACGGATAATTATCAAAAGTTGTCCAAAACGAATATGTTAGTGATAAAACGGTCTAGAGTTGTTTGAATATTTTCCTTACGGTAATTCGTGCTTTCCGAATGTGGGAAACTAGATAGAATTTGTTAGAATAAGTGTAGACATTTAGAGAATCTTAGTTAACGAAAACAATAGGGGAGACGGGCAACTGACGCTTAATACACTTGTAAATCCAGCCGACTTTTTCACTTACAGAATAATCGTTACTCGATTTCTCTGTTAAGGCTGGAAGTCTTTAGACTTTATTATCCGGTAACGGCTATTATCATAAGCAAAGAAGCGGTCATCTAGCTTCTGTGATCATATCAAGATGTGTAATGCTTTTTTACATTGTTCATGAAAACCGTGGTTAGCATAGGGGATTAGTTGTCTATCACGTGTGTACAATTCTTTAGAATATAGAAACAAATACTATCTTTTGGAGGGGAGAGGGTTTGACGAATTTCTTATAATTTAGAAGGGTTCCAAGGGATTATATTCGCTACTAAGATTAGTCTGTTCAATCTTCTCATTTGAAAGAAGTATCCGAATATATTAAATGAGATACTGTGCTATTCTTCCAGACTAATTCGCAATTAACTCCGATATTTTTCTGAATACTTAGACGGAATTGTAATTTCATCTCCTCTGTGGAACATTTAAAAAAAAATTTAAGAGTTTTTTAAGCCCCGCAAAATTCTGGGAAAAAGTTCCGCAATTGGATTTCTTTTGCCCCGATTACTTCAGAGCATCATTCTGTTCAGGGAAAGGGAAACTGTTTGGAAGAAGGCCAACCCAAATATACCTTCCCTGTTTTTGCGCTAGCGGGCATCTTTGATTGAAAAAAGACCTGGAATCAGCTTAGTATCCCTTAGAATCCCTTGACCTTGCGTCGGTATAGTTACGTGACGGGAAATGGATTAAATCCTCGTAGCTTTCTGTGTGAATCCAGACACCACTTAAGAGCTGAGCGGTGCGGAAATACATAGCAACGCGGTTGCTATAAAAGCTGTTGTCAACGTTCCAAAAACGTTTTATTGTAATTACGAATTCTTGAGGGGAAAGGCGCATTGAACCAAAAGCTGGATTAATTTTATCTTGATTGTAAGCTTTGAAATTTGGTTAGAAGATCGAGTAAGATTTTCTTCAGCCGCAGAATCTGATAAAATGGAAATAATCACTTTCGTTCTTTATAGATTATGATCTGACTCGGCAGAATAGGGTGATCTAACTAGCGAGACATAATCCCGTAGTCCTATCATTTATTTCGATAATTCTTTGTTCCTTTGCGTGCTTATCAATCATTCTATTTTCTATCTATACAAGGTTTTCCTTTCTTTAGTTAATCATTTTTAGGTTCTGTTTTGAAAGACAACTGCTTTCCATCTATAGCAGCAGAAGCTATTAGTTTTTATTTTTAGTTCCTTTTATTTTGGCGTTTATAACCTATTCGTAAGAGATTTCAAGTGGAAGCAGCAAAAAATATCATTTCAGATAGGGTTCTTAAGGAGAAATAGTGAGCAATATTTTTATTGACTACGCTGCTATCAACCTTGAATATCCTTCATTGCGAGGAAAGATAGTAGGGGCTTGGGTGTGTTTTCTCTGTCGCATTAGTGACATAAAACTAGTGAAATAAATAGCTGGCAATCCGTAGTGGTTAAAGTAATGGAAGATGCAATAAAATAAGCGATTCGGTCATAATTTGTGCAAAAATTGATGAAGCACTCAATGCGTTAAAGTCACCAGATTTGAATGTAGGTGGGTGGACGAAAATTTATAAAGGTTGATTTTTAGACAGATCGATAACTTCTCCGTTCCGTAATAGATCACTTTTTTGCGGGCCGTGTAATTGAAAAATGATCCCAGCGAACGATTCAGAGAATTGCATTTCGCCCATTGATGAAAACAAGCGGCACTCGGACCGAAAATCATTGAGGTGCGGAGAGGCAAGGATTTTGCGAGCGCCGGCACTCGTTTTAGAGGAAATAACGCGCTGCTAATTATCCGCTGAAATATTCAGCGTTCTCGCCACTTATCCTCGCCTCACTCGAGGTGATTTCGCGTCTGCATAAGGCGCTTCACTTTTCGGGAGAACTTTGCGAGGAAATGAATGCAGTTCCGAGTTTACGCCAAGTTGGAGGAAGTTCGTGAGAAATTAGCGTCGAATTAAAAAGGGTTGAGGGATTTTCTCAGCTTATCAGTGGTTTCCATATACTTGCTTAATGGATGAGGAAGGTGGAGATAGATCACCGGCGTCTTCTCATGGTCTAAACGGAGGAATAAACGAGGCTTTGCTTGACGCCTGCCTTTTGTTCCTCGTGGTATGCGTGAGCCTCATATTGCGCTTGATTGACAACTTCGTGTGCCTAACTAAGAGATCGGAACACCTGTGACCTTCGCTGAATAGAGGGAGTAGCAACTTGCAGCGAGCCCCGTTCTTCATTAGCGCATTGTGCGTCGGGATTCTTCCAGAGGTCTTCGAGTTATCGAGCGAGGAGTGAGTTCTACCACTCGGCACGTACGGTCCTCTTAAGATGAATTCTCCGTCGGAGGAATGTCATTACGGTCTTCACGTCGGTGATTAGATGTAAGCTGTGCATAGTTATTTCTTAAGCAATGAATATTAGTTCACCTGTCGTTGAAATCCCCAAGTATCCATTAGTAAGGTGTGAAATGTAGTTCTCGAGGAATCATCCTTTACCATGGACGCCTACACCTTTCCTCTTGCCGATAAGGCGAAGGGTTCTTCCGAAAACGTCGGAAGTGATTACGACGTTGGTGAATACTGGGCCAACTGGACTATTGTGGGTGAGGATGAATCCGACTTGTACGATGACGGCAACCGGAAGATACCGGCGATTTTGGACGGTGTGGAGGTCAGCGAACGTCTTAAGCACCTATGGTCAAACGCCTCCGCTACTGTGGCGAGCACCCAAGCTGTATTTAGTAACCTGACCACCCCTTTTGCCGAGGATATCGCCCAATCGGTGAGGAATTCAACGCCCGCATGGGAAAATGCTTCCCTCAAGAGCATGGCAGGAGGAGGTGACAGTGGTATCTCAGCGGAAGACCTCTCCTGGCCTCCAGATGCCCTCTCCCCTGGTCGTTACGCACTTGGAGCCTTGCTCCTGCTCTTCTCTGCCATCACCGTATTGGGAAATGCCCTCGTGGTAGCAGCCGTAGCAAGGGAAAGATCGCTGCACACACCCACTCATCTTTTCGTGCTGTCTCTCGCGGTTGCCGATGGCCTCGTGGGGCTTCTGGTGATGCCTCCTGGGGCCACCACGGAGGCTCTCTCAGGCGCTTGGCCTTTTGGAGCTGATGCTTGCGATGCTTGGAGGTCTTTGGACGTGCTGCTGTCGACGGCATCGATACTTAACCTGTGCGTTGTTTCCCTCGATCGCTACTGGGCCATCAGGGACCCTTTGGCATATCCAGCGAGGATGGGGAGACCTAGGGCAGCCGTCCTCGTGGCTGGAGTTTGGCTTTGCTCGGCCGCCATATCGTTCCCTGCCATCGCATGGTGGAGGGCCGTCAGAGGGGACGAAGTGGCCCCCCCGTGGTCATGCCCTTTCACCGACCACGCCGCATACCTCATAGTCTCCTCAGCAGTGTCCTTCTACCTCCCCCTTCTCGTGATGGCGTTCACGTACTGCAAAATATACCGTGCCGCGGTGGTGCAGACCAGAAGCCTCCGGTTGGGAACTAAGCAGGTGGCCAGCAGCGCCCCCCACGGGAGCGGAAGCTCTTGTGGCGGTGGCGGAAGCGGAGGGTCTGGAGGTTACCTTACCCAGCACGGTGGGTTCAGCGGGGACGTAGAGTTGACCTTGAGGATTCACAGGGGAGGGGGCAACTGCCACGCGTCTTCGACCAGGAGGCAGCTTCTGCAGCAGAATGCAGACGGAGACTCCCACAGCAGCGGCGGGGGAGGGCTGTTCCGAAAGCCGACCGCTTCGTCCAGAAGGTGCGGCGGGGGAGGAAAGAACAATCTTTCCCTGAGTCGCCGGTTGGCCCGCTTTGCGAAGGAAAAGAAGGCAGCCAAGACGCTGGGGATCGTCATGGGCGTCTTCATAGTCTGTTGGCTGCCGTTCTTCGTGGTGAACTTACTTTCGGCTCTGTGTCCCAAGTGTCTTCTCCCACACGGACAGTTGATTGGAGACATCGTGACATGGCTGGGGTGGATTAATTCCAGCATGAATCCTGTCATCTACGCGTGCTGGAGCCGCGACTTCAGAAGGTGAGTATCGCTGTTTTTTCTTTCCGATATTCAAAACCAATTTTTCTTTTTTCCCGGAATGAGTTCCTTCTTTTATTTATAGTTGTGGTATCATTAAGTGATTGATTGAGGGGTCCATGGAGGAATTTACTGCCTCTCTTCGGATAGATTTATAGCGGAGCTCGGCTATATTGACGTGTATCTGATAAATGAGCTGGAATTCACGGAATTGTGGTATCATTTTATGCTACAATTTTCATCGGTTTTTGTTTACGCGTTGCGATATTTACCGGTTGAAGATTGATGGAGGAATAAAATCGCTAGATGTTTATTTTATCTCTTTTGGAGAATACGGTTGCGTCATGGACTTATCTTTCGCTATGAGCTATTTACGGGAGGATATGTTTACTAAATTGCAGCATTTCGTTATTAGGATAAGTAGTTATTCCGTTTGTATCCGCTTTGAGGAATCGCTTAGTTTTCTCACGTAATCGTTGAAATTTGACTTAATCCTCAATACGTACTTGGGATGGATTGTGTAAATGTTCCATGTGAATCAAAATCGCAAGATGCGGGACTTATTATGCTACAAATGGAATGTTTATTTGATGCTAAGTAAGCCTTTATTGAAAGATTCCACGATATTATAATCTATACTTGAAGTAGGCTTTGATTAATGTTCACTTTAAGGCTTAGAGGTTTAAAAACACTCCCTTAACTGTTGGTCGGCAGGCTGAACTCGTATTTAGAGATAAACGGGAAGCTATCCGAATAATGAGAAAATCCCTATGTGCATTTCGGAAACATCTCCATCATCAAGGTTCCACAATAGCTGATGACTTATAGGCATTGTATTATAATGGTTTCTAATAGTTGAAGTGAAGTGTATGATTCATGTATGTGTAGACTATCACGGCGATAAACGATAATCTTTACCTTTAGTCTAAAAAAATAGTATGATACAGGGCCCTTTGGTGAACATTGGCTTAAAGTCCATATTACGTATATATTACAATACCAAGTCTTAATTTTTTTAAAATATAAGGTAAAGTTTTACGAAAAATTATTTTGCAGAGTGATCTATCAAGTTTATCAACACTCGCTTATGCTATGATTTGAGGTAGTGGACAAGAGAATCTATTGTGAAAGCGATAATCACATTTTATTCATCTTCTTCAACAGCTATTGTGGAATGCATTTTTCCTAGAATGAATAAAGCTATCAATTACTAGCTTTTGTTCCGAGAAATGTGTAATTTTCTTTTTCTGTTGGTGTTACAAAGTTACGAAAGAATGGTTTGCTTGTTAAAAAATCCAACCAGCTAATAGGAATTTATGCGTTTAAAATCTTTTGAATATAAGTATTTAATTTAAAGATTCAAACCGAGACTTCATTATCGTACAAAGCAAAAAATTGCCTCAAATCCCTTACCGTATTTAACCGAAATCTTATTAAAAAGTACCCTGTAAAATGAAAATTTTGTGTATGTCGTGGACTAAACATCTCCATTGCATAAAAACCATGGAAACCACCGCTCGGCTTATGACAGGGAAGGACTTCAGTGTATGAAGACATCTGGGGGTGGGCTGTATCAGTCTCTTGTTTATCATTTTGCAGTTTTCTTGCCTTACATTGTGTTGCATGAATTGTTAGATTTTGACATCGTTTTAAAAATCTTCAAGTTCGTGGGACAATATTTCTGTTAGTAACTCATGATTGATTGAAATATTGCCATTTTCATATCGCAAAAACCTCATTACCCTAGTTCTGAGCCCACAGATGTATGGTTAGTTGCGGTATTTTGAGCAGTAATTCACTTTGTAATGCTAAAAAGAAATGAAAAGTACTTGTTTCGGTCGAACGAAAGCTTCATGCGAATTTCCTTTGATCCAGGAACATTTTAATGCAATGGAGTAAAAGGAAAATTCAAAAGAATCAGTACTTAGTCTATCATGAGTAAATAGGTAATGAATTTGTCATTAAAATGAAAATGGCTCTCGGATGCCCACCTCTTTGATGGCTGAATTAGAGTTTTAATAGGTGGTATTGCGATTTCCCAGCCTTTAAACTACCTCGGCCCATTCCAATGCCAGCTATGTTGCGTCGTGTTTCATAGCGGGATCATTATTTTGCGTGTCTCAAAATCCACTCCCTTCACTTTGATATTTTGGGGTTTACTGCATTTAGGAATACATACACACACTCCAGCTTGATCGTGTACTTCTTCCTTGCTGTATGCTGTAAAATTCATCCGAAGCGTTACTCTGAGATAGTTTCATCTGAAATTTAGCGTTAGTTTTACTCATTTCACATCGATCGCAACTTTAATCCGTGATATTCACCACATTTTTGACAAAAAAAGGAATACAATTATTTTATTACACAATTATTACCATTTTAAACGAACTCTTTTTCTCATGTTTGCTAGGCTGATCCTTATAAAACTTATCTTTGCTTCCAGTGAGAATTTGAGGTTAATACGAATCATCGCTCTTCAATATTATCGTTTTGCGCTCAATCCCCCTGCCACACGCCGGAAGGCGGCTTGCAGGGTACTTATGTAGATGTAGATGTAGATGAATCATTCCGGTTTTATTTAATTCACAGCCGTTTTATTGCCACGATAATGAATGTTTTCTCAAATCAATTCGAAAATTTAAGGCCACTACTAATTTTCCATTCGTTGCTAAGCAGTTGTTTATTCGTAAGAGATTCGTATTCAAGATTTTCCCTCAAAGCTACAGGAAAATTTAAAGCTACTACTCATTTTCCATTCGTTGCTAAGCAGTTGTTTATTTGCTTTCATTCACCGATATACCGGTATGTGTTAGATGGTAGAAAAGACTTTTAGTGTAAATTTCGCCCAAATAAAGACGATAATAGTAATAATGATGATAATTATAATAATAATTATTATTATTCTTGTTGTTATTATTATATACGCTGTAAATCATATATAAGAATGATAAATATGTTTTAAAAGCATTTTAAACGAAAAATATTGTTCGTAAAGCCGTTAGGATTGATTACTTCAAAGAAAATGCAGTTTTTCAACTGTAGTAATCCCCTAATGAAGCATTCGTAAAATACCTTCCGAGTGACGCAAGTCCCCTTCTGTTTAAATATGCCTTTGAATTAATCGGGTTATCTAATTGGAATGAGAAACAAAGCTGTTGAAACTATTCTGGATGAAATGATGACTAGAAATTTACATTTTCAAGTGTTTTCCAATTAAAGGGATAAGTTACTGTCCTTGAAGGATTGTAAACAACTTGAATATTTCTTTTGTTTCAATGAAGAATAGGAATGGATCCAGGCATCACTCTTCCCCTCCCCCAATTAAGTGGCGCTTCGCCATCAAGGAAGAAATAATGGTCGACCCTCCCTTTTTTCTTGCGCTTTACTCATCTTATATTCATCCGAGCGAAGGATCTACTCGAAAAAATTATAATGCATGAAATCTATGAAATTTGGATTCGCAATTGAATTTTTGTTTTCTTGACGAACCGGCTTTTAACTGAGTTTATATTAGAAATGGATTTTCTAGAAAAAGGGAGCCTTAAAAATTCACTCAAAATTTATTTCTTGTATGTATAATTAAAACAAAATACACAATGGTTAATGCGTACACTTGGGAAGATAAACAGTTATTGTTATTTCACCTTAATGAGTGGAATAATTTTATTTCGTTTTTGTCACAGAAAAGAGAGAAATGTCTTTCATTTAATTTTGTCTAAGGATGGGGCTCCCAGATAGCCAAGTAGCAACTCGTTATACTTCTCTGAAAGCAGTCCTGGGTTCGATTCCCGGGTGGGGCCTAAATGAGAAATTACCTCAGCTGTCGAAGCACTTACAAACAAACAATACTGCTAACACTTTTTTCTAACGACCGTTATTATATGTATTGTTAAAATATACCTTTACTACTGTCGGATTGAAAATACCATAGACCTGGACTTTGACGCGTTTCCCTTTGATGATCTGCCATTATATTGGGACATGTTATACTTCGTTCGAAAGAAGATTTGTTTGCCTTTAAAATTATAAACGTCAAAAGTCAATATCGATCTCCTGCTTAATCTGAGTCGACGTAAACCAAATCAAAACACGGTAAATTCGCGCAAATCCATGACTCGGCCATCTTCACACCTTTGTGGAACAGTGACCAGGTGTCACAGAAAAACCAATTTAATCAATAAACCGGTTAATATGTTTTGTGCAGTGTAATCTGAGTCGTTTCTTCATGTCATTGAGTGATTGTCTTCTTTAGGTATCAGTAGTTTGTGATTGAAGTAATTATTTACTTTTGGACTGGCTCTCTCTCCATCTACGTTGGTCTAGAAACGTTCCGCATTCTTTAGGCAACAGAAAATATCGACACTAAGGCAATTCCTATTTTGGTTTGTTTAAACAAGGGATCGGAACCTTTTTTTACATTGGAAAGCCGGATCTACATTAGGTCGCGTATTAAACCATTACTTTATGGCGTGACAAAGAAGAGAATTAGGCCGCACTGAGTGAAGGATCAGGCCGCATTATGCCTCCAGGTTTCAGGTTCACAACTTTAGATAAGCCGTTGTCATAGCCACAAAGCAACCGCTATCCGTCTCCTATTTACATTGTTACTAGGGCTAAATTTGGTAACTAACGCCATTACTGTATTAGACAATAAACGGATGCTGCAAGTTCCCTATACTCCAAGTTGTCTATTTTATGGTCTTGCTTTGACTGATCTAAATTTTTGTCACCATGCCCACAATGTGTAACCCTTAATAACCCGGCAGCCTATTGACTTAGATTAAAATTATATATCACAGATCAAAGGAGTATGCTCATGTTCAGCTTCCTCAATATTCCGGTGTTCCTTATACATCACTTAAATGTATCAAGTTTTGACATGCTTTTGTTAATTCTGAGTGACAGTACCAATAACGTTCTCATTTTCTGAGTCACTCAATGAGCTCCAATACTAAGTATGGAGTACCTTAATTTTCGGTTTAACTGCAAAGATAGATTTTTCAATTGAATCTCACTATGATGTATAGCACATATTTTGGTGATTTTCCGTAACATCTATGAAACATCTACACGTCTACATGAATACCCTGCAGGTCGCCATTGTGTGGTAGGAGGTGTAAACACCAAGCGTTCGAGTTACCTCTTTAACTTAGTGTTATAGCGTATCGCTCGCGGAAAATAAGAGTCCCTAAAACAGCTTGTCCCCGCACCCATTTCTCTTATTTTACGCTCATTTTCCGATCATTAGAAATAACAGGGGGTCACATAATCCCGACTGCGTCTTCCGTGAATGTGCTTCCTCTGAATTTATCAAGCAATCGCAACTTAGATTATAATCTCCTTTCTTTCAAGGATTCCCAATCATAACCCCTACCGAGAAGTATCATTCTTTTAGCGGAAATTAAATTATTACCATAATTATTATATACATAATTGTGGTAGGAGCAAGACCTCGTGGTAGCGGAAAAAATAATAGAATGTACATAAATAAATAAATAAATAAATATATGTATACTATGTTACATTGAAACACAAATGTAAAGAAAAACTTTTAAGAAACATATTACAAAACACGACATTGTAAATATACCTATAAAACGAGAAAGAATGCAACACTTATGATTAAGAACTATGTTCGTCTCTTCCTCACTTCCCTACAATTATTTAGAAAATGATCGAAGATTCTCCCGGGAAGGTTGTTCAAGAATTCCCGTTCTCGAGACGAGAAATCTTGAGCGAGAATTTTATGCGGGAGTCCATTATAAGTTGGTGATGAATCTTTAATGTGATTGTAACGTTTTAAGTGTGTGTGCTAGTAAAGGTTAGCAGAAGATTGGAAAGCTGAATACGTATAGCTGTACCATTTTCTCTATACATTTACCTTTTGGAAAACTTACCCCATAAATACTTTATTTTCAAGGTTTTGGGTAATGGCTACACTAGAGGAGAACGTAAATTATATCATTTGTTTTTAGTAATCAAAATATACTTTTTCGAATATAGAATGTTAGGATTTCAGTTGTGAAGAACGAAATACAACACAGAAATTCCACATTCGCAAGTGGATGAAATAAAATTTAAGTAACTTTGTCGTGTTCACCAATACATTACCTCCTTTACTGAAATCACCGGTCGATAGTTACTCTTAAGTATGTCATTTCCATTTTAAGACCAGGAAGAAAAAATATTTGGAAAAAAAACATTGGAAAACACAAATTCTTTCTGTAACATATACTCACGTTACTGCTGCACTTTTATATCTCACGCAATATATACGGAAACCCTGTATTGCATAAGATCGGTTCAGTTTGCTTTCGATATTACTCCTCAAATTACGTAGCGAATGGCAATTCTTCTCATCGGAAATTCAACCCGGTGACGTGGGTCCTACTCGAAATCACGTGACTCAGTCCCATATCGTGAATCAATCAAAACCGCCTTGCACATTCATGCCAGAGAATACTCTCTCGCACATGAATTCCCTTATTTGCATAGAAAACGGTTCTTGACCTTTCAGAGAAGAAGAAAAATTCCGATCCTTGATTCCCCTCTTAACCGCAAATACGACCTCTGAATCATAAAGGAAGAGAGAAAATTCCGCGCATAAGTTATTTCACGTTTATTGTTGTGAAGAAGTTAAAAAAGACCAGCGCCGTAAAATCTTTACATTTTTGGCGGAGTATAAAAGCGTAAGGGTCCATAAAGCTAAAGGAAACGTTTTCGGATGGTTTCCCGCGCGATTCGGAAAATATCCCGAAAACCTTTCGCTATATTTCATTCGGAATTTTCGAAAGTGAAAACGTCATCGGAATGTTGCTAAGGAGCTGTTTGGGATCGGCGTTCCCTTGGATACAGTTTATGACGTAATATTCCCCCCATGAGAATCTCGTTTGATAGGCCTGTTTGTAAATTTCATCGCATTGGCGATTGGTCGAAGAGCGTGATCTTTGTTTATTTTTTTATCGCTCGTAAATTTGATATCGGTCGCAGCCTTTCTTTGCATGCAGACCTATCAAGGAATGGGAAAGGTGTTTAATTACATGAGTAACAAATGAACGCTACGGGGATGTTAGCCGAATATGCTAATCAGAAATTGGAAATTGAGTATCAGAAATGGCACTCTGGTGAAACTTTCCTGGTAGTTAATTGCTTTAGATTTTCTCTTTTGTATTTGATGATAAAAATGTCATTAAATTTCGGGTAATTTAAAGAAAATTCTCCACTTTAAGTAATGGAAGTTACATCGATTAGTCTTTGTTAACTTCTGGAGCCAGTGTATCAGTGCTTTCACCGGCGATGGGCAGCATTAGCTCCTGCAAAGAATTCGCGGGCCGCAGAGAATGTTTGATATCATTAATATTAATATCAATAGTAGTATTAAAAGTGCTCCGACAGCTTATGTCATTTCGCACGTAGGACTCCACCGGGAATCGAACCCGGGACCGCTTTCGTCGAAGTCGAACGCGTTGCCCACTTGGCTATTTGGTAGCCCAAATAAGTGATGGTTCATCGATAGTTGTTATTGTTATTTATCTATTAATGATAGGTGAAGTTATAAGGTGCATCCCTACTTTTTGGGGCACATTAAAACCAATATTTAAAGGGAGAAATGGGCATGAAAAATATTCTGACAGAACCGGGACTCGAACCCGGATCTGACACTTTCTGGATTACTGCTCCAACCAATAGATATATCGTAGTACAAGAGTAATTTGGCATGTCGTTCACATATTTTAAATGGTTAGAGTCCCGATTCTGTCTTTTTCCATATCCGATTATTCCTTGGAAATATTCCTAGACGCTCAACTTAACATTCAAAGTTACCTTTCGCCCCTTTGATTTTTTCTGCTATAGTTACTAAGGAATATCATAGAACAGTTTATGGAACATTCAAGAACGATCTATCTACTACACCGCATGAACTTTTCAAAGGGCAGATTACTAGTTGTATACTCCTGTTCTTTAGCGTTTCATCCATAGAGATATTTCAGCCCACAGTTCGTCCAAAAAGGGTTCTCTCCGACGAAATTACAGCAAAAGAAGTTTATTTAAACACTTTTCCTAAATTGACACTGTCCAATTAATGTTTTGGCGAATGATATCTCGAATATTAGTATTGCTATAGTAATTATGTGCGAAACCGTGAAACATTTTATGCGTTCCAGTCCTTTATTTCTAATGCGAATCCTTTTTTATAGAAAATTGACAGTGAAAAAGGTCATGAATTGGCTCTTTGCATGCATTTCCGATAAGCGTGGGTTTATATTACAGCAGTAGATACCGTAGAATATTCATAACCGATATTTAAATGTCTCAGCTGTCATTTGATGGTGAAATGTTTTACACCGAAAATAACATCCCATGAAGGTAATAAAGGAAAAATACACTGTAGGGCTTGCAGTATAAAAACTTAACTTAGGCTCATGTAATATATTTGAAGCTCACCTTTTTCATTTCCGTGCATGGAAATACAAGAGAATGCTTTTCATGTGGTACAGGGTCGTAAGTTTACTCTGGAATAATGCTTTAGCTAAAACGTTAATCCATGAGCCAAATATAAACGACTTCCTCCTTTTGTGACTCTTTAAATATAGGGTCGTCACCGGAAAAAAATAACTAGACTTATGCCTTTCTGTGTGACCGCCAGAACACATTTAGCCACTTCCGTGATAAAATATGCACGCGTGAATGGCTCCGAATTCATGAGGTCTTCAACCTATAAATTTGTGTGTCGCGTCAACTTTAAGTTTACGAAATTTGACG
Source organism: Ladona fulva (assembly GCA_000376725.2). NCBI lineage: Eukaryota > Metazoa > Arthropoda > Insecta > Odonata > Libellulidae > Ladona > Ladona fulva. The sequence goes on along the minus strand of KZ308490.1, from coordinate 163,310 downwards.
ATGTTAGGCATTTTGCAGGGCTAAATATCTCTCAGATTCACGAGGCCTTAAGACATGATTACGCTCCTCTGAGTGTGTGCTCTTTAATAACGTAGTTATGATTTGCGAACCAAGGTATGACTTTCAGCTTACAAAAATAGAAAATGGTTATTATTTACGACTTCAACACCATAAGTATTCTTCTACATTGCGGTAATAAGGACTTATAGTAAAATATAATTTTCTAAAATCACTGCAACGTTCCATCAGATATCACTGGACACTATCCAACTAGTTCAATGGCCTTTCTATTGTTTATATCACATCATAACCACAAAGGCGTCTACCTATCCGATGGTCACTACATGGGTGTGAAACATGGACTTTAATTAAGGTTCCATGTTTCACACCTTTATAGCGAACCACCTCACTAATGATTAGCTCTTTTTCTTTTCCAAGGCCCTTTTATTACTGTCACTCATTTTTAGTTACTTTTATAGTTAGAGAATACTTGCCTGAATAACTGGTTCAATGAATTTAAGTTCATCATCACCTTGTATGATGTTCATCGATTTTTTTCAGTTTTATGGTAGATTATTGAATGATTTGTTCAATAATTTTCCAAATTTTAAGGCCAGGAAGAGAATATTTATCCAATTATACAGCATTATAAACCAGTTAATTAATTATTCTTTAATGGTATTCTCTTAACAATTTAATAAAGGTGCTTAACTCAAAAGTTTCGATAACAATTATTACACAGCTAACAATCAGTTATCCCAATAAAAGGCTCGTTGCGTATAATAAGGACGAGAATCAACAATTAAACTCAACAAAGTAGCAGGAGTAACAATTATTTCCAACAATAGAACGCTTGACCTTCGACAGGAAAGACAGAAATCCATTGTCGAATGGTTTGTTTAGTGAGAACCTTTTGGAAACAATAACCTTATATTTAAACGAAGCTTAGTGGTAGATTCGTTTGGGAAAATACGTTGCAGTTTTATGAATATCATCGAACGAAATGTATGTATGTTATACACCAATGTTAAGATGATGCTTATGTAACCTCCGAAGAACTTTAACGGATACGACATCAGGACAAATCCTCGTTATAATAATGTACTACGATTGACGTAGTATCGACAAATACTATAATCTAATACTGGATATCAAAAACCTCATTCAATCTCCTGATTTTTCGCCAATGAGCAAACGCGATATGGACTCATGAGTTCCATTTTCTCTTTCTTATCAGTCGTCCTCTCTATTTTCATATTCTCTTCCCGTCTTCCTTCCGACATTCCTTCCTCCCTCACTCTTACCCTTCCTTCCATCAGAAGACCCTTGTCCATTCCAGTTGAGTCGCTCCACCGTTTTCCTCGGAGTCGCTCAGGCGTGGGTGATGAATTGCCCTTCGTGTGAGTGGAAGGAACTTTGCACCGAGCGAAGGAAGCAAAGTCTTCATAGCCCCATTCGATCGCTTCCCATTCGACGCTCTCCGCCCCATATTATTGCAGCTTCCGCCCCCGACATTGCCAGCGCCGTTCAAAACATCTTGTCCCTTCTGCTAAGGAACGATCATCCCCTCTCTAACAAGCACTGCCGCTTTCTCACTTTTTTTCTTACGCTTCTACACGATTTTGGTAGCATTAGGAGAGTGTTGCTGTCAGTAAGATGGCTGGCATTTGTTACCATGGAAACGATACATTATATGAGTATGGTGGCTGGTGTTGGATACCACAGAGACGGTACTTTCCTGCCATAGCCACTGCGTTCTATCTGTCACAAAGATTTATATTTTATTCACTGAAGCAAAATAAGTATAACCATATGATCGGACCTTACTTCGTGGAGCGCCGTTTAATAAATGAGAAACAATGGAGTTCGTGTTGTCCACATGATTTTTACTAAAGGAATTCTTTCTTTAAAATTGCTTGTTCAGGTNTTCTGGCAAGTCGTAGTCTGATATACTACGTTGATAGTGTAACACAAAGTAAGAATTGATAACGATTTTCGCAGTACAGGTTGATGCAGACTAACTAAAATAATAATCACAGGAAATATAATGACGACTTGAATGTCTTATTAGATGTGGCAACATCGCGAATGTTACGCGCTTTTACAATGGAATAATTATACAAATGCAAACTTAAAGCATTGTTAAATTAGCCGAAGATATATTGTACGAATTTATAAAAAAATATTTCTTATAGATTAAATTAGTTACTTTAATTATTGTTTTCTTAACAACTGAAAGCAATTGGGTAACGAAAATGAGAGGATATTACTTGAACTTAAATTATTTACATCGTTTCTAAGGTAGAGCCAAATGAAAAACAACAGCTTGACATGGAAATTGATTTCAAATTGTTCTTTGTTAATTATACAAGAGACTACCTCAGCCATTGTTGCATGCTCAAGAAATTAATTACTCGAAGGACTTAAATTAGTCTCCGTCAGTCTGTCTGTCAATATTGATCTCCCACGTTGCCAGGACTCCTCCACGACACATTTTGAAATCTGTTTAAGGATGATGGACGAGCTGAGGATTCTTCTGCAGAAATTGGGTTCACTCATTATTTTTCATCGTTAATTACCCATTAATGCTCAACTGGAGATGGATTTCCGCCCAGGCAGCGTCAAAAACTCGGATTACCTTTCGGCGCCGCTTGAGAGTGGACGGAAACTGCAAACAAAACTTTACTCGCCCGGAAGCTTTCGCCACTCCTTCCCATGGGCCCCGCTTTGATCCCCAACGTCAACCTTTTTCCCGACTCCCACTCATTTCCCAACCCTTTGCCCCCTTACCTTCCTTTCCGCCCATCCCTTTCCTTCAACGTTCCTCTCTCTCCCTTGCTTCAGTTTCGTATCTCTTTTGTCTGCAGCATGACCGTCGAAACTCTCCTTGCAGTAACTCAGATATCTTCACTTTAGGCGTAGCTCCTTCGCAGTAAGCTGTAGATAACTAAGCCTCTCTTTTTTAACATTGAATCCACCCCTCTCTCGTTGTATTCCACGGTATAACGTTCAAATTCACGAAATATACCAGAATTCGGTTACCATGTGAACGCATTTAAACCTTTGTTGCGATATGAATTTTTATGTGAGTGGCTTTTTGTTGTGGTTCCTTACACATGCGTGCATGTCCTATATTTGCCTATTGTTGTTTCGTATTAATGATAATAATTGGACATTCTTGTTTCTAAGACAACGGAGATGATTTTATTATTATTATCGAATCCTTGCAGATAGGAAACAATAGGTGGAGCAGTATTTACATAATTTAATATATTCATGCGCATTGCTTATTGGTCATTTTCTACAACAGTGAAAATGGGTATGATGCATTATCAAGCTAACGTTTCAAGAAGAATTCACCGCTTTAAAGAACTTAACTATTTAAATGTANTTACGACTTCAACACCATAAGTATTCTTCTACATTGCGGTAATAAGGACTTATAGTAAAATATAATTTTCTAAAATCACTGCAACGTTCCATCAGATATCACTGGACACTATCCAACTAGTTCAATGGCCTTTCTATTGTTTATATCACATCATAACCACAAAGGCGTCTACCTATCCGATGGTCACTACATGGGTGTGAAACATGGACTTTAATTAAGGTTCCATGTTTCACACCTTTATAGCGAACCACCTCACTAATGATTAGCTCTTTTTCTTTTCCAAGGCCCTTTTATTACTGTCACTCATTTTTAGTTACTTTTATAGTTAGAGAATACTTGCCTGAATAACTGGTTCAATGAATTTAAGTTCATCATCACCTTGTATGATGTTCATCGATTTTTTTCAGTTTTATGGTAGATTATTGAATGATTTGTTCAATAATTTTCCAAATTTTAAGGCCAGGAAGAGAATATTTATCCAATTATACAGCATTATAAACCAGTTAATTAATTCTTCTTTAATGGTATTCTCTTAACAATTTAATAAAGGTGCTTAACTCAAAAGTTTCGATAACAATTATTACACAGCTAACAATCAGTTATCCCAATAAAAGGCTCGTTGCGTATAATAAGGACGAGAATCAACAATTAAACTCAACAAAGTAGCAGGAGTAACAATTATTTCCAACAATAGAACGCTTGACCTTCGACAGGAAAGACAGAAATCCATTGTCGAATGGTTTGTTTAGTGAGAACCTTTTGGAAACAATAACCTTATATTTAAACGAAGCTTAGTGGTAGATTCGTTTGGGAAAATACGTTGCAGTTTTATGAATATCATCGAACGAAATGTATGTATGTTATACACCAATGTTAAGATGATGCTTATGTAACCTCCGAAGAACTTTAACGCATATGACATCAGGACAAATCACAAATCCTAGTTATAATACTGTACTACGATTGACGTAGTATCGACATATACTATAATCTAATACTGGATATCGAAAACCTCATTCAATCTCCTATTTTTTCGCCAATGAGCAAACGTGGTATGGACTCATGAGTTCCATTTTCTCTTTCTTATCAGTCGTCCTCTCTATTTTCATATTCTCTTCCCGTCTTCCTTCCGACATTCCTTCCTCCCTCACTCTTACCCTTCCTTCCATCAGAAGACCCTTGTCCATTCCAGTTGAGTCGCTCCACCGTTTTCCTCGGAGTCGCTCAGGCGTGGGTGATGAATTGCCCTTCGTGTGAGTGGAAGGAACTTTGCACCGAGCGAAGGAAGCAAAGTCTTCATAGCCCCATTCGATCGCTTCCCATTCGACGCTCTCCGCCCCATATTATTGCAGCTTCCGCCCCCGACATTGCCAGCGCCGTTCAAAACATCTTGTCCCTTCTGCTAAGGAACGATCATCCCCTCTCTAACAAGCACTGCCGCTTTCTCACTTTTTTTCTTACGCTTCTACACGATTTTGGTAGCATTAGGAGAGTGTTGCTGTCAGTAAGATGGCTGGCATTGGTTACCATGGAAACGATAAATTATATGAGTACGGTGGCTGGTGTTGGATACCACAGAGACGGTACTTTCCTGCCATAGCCACTGCGTTCTATCTGTCACAAAGATTTATATTTTATTCACTGAAGCAAAATAAGTATAACCATATGATCGGACCTTACTTCGTGGAGCGCCGTTTAATAAATGAGAAACAATGGAGTTCGTGTTGTCCACATGATTTTTACTAAAGGAATTCTTTCTTTAAAATTGCTTGTTCAGGTGGTCATTAACGTTTGTGGAAACCTTAAGAATGGCAACATTACAAGTACTTCTGTAAGTACCACCGGATAGTCATGTGGGTAGTTCGTTAAACTTCAGTTAAAGCGGTCTCGGGTTCGATTCCCGGTGGGGGCCTACGTGCGAAACGTCCTTAGCTACTGAAGCACTTTTAACAATACTACCACTTATTACCGAATTCAAAGAACATGGCTTCACTACTTTTACAACTTAAGCCAAAATAGAATTGCACACCGATGACTACAGGTGAAATCTCCCAAAGAATAATCATCATTAAGAAAACCTATATTTTTGAGACTTGAAGAAATTATTTCGCAAGTAGAAAATGTATTGAATCCCCGGACTAGGTTGGGTGAGTAAATTTGGATGAGTGGTTTAGAAAGACTGCCAAACTATATTAATAATTATAATGGAAAAACGACCACGCGGTAACTGAAAAAAATACGGAAATAACAGACGATGGTTTTTGACAATGGTTACTATGGTGACGAAAACTTTTTTTTGCTGCTTTGTTATTTTTCTCTCCGAAATAGAAAAAAAGACTGCCGAAAGACTGTTTGAATGTTATTAATGTAGATGTAAATTTAGAAGTTGTAAAATGCATTACGCTACTGAACATCTGACCCAACAATGATTTGTAACGATGAGTTACAACAATAAGCTGCTTATCACTGGGTACAACAATCACAATGAAATTGTGAATAGACCAATCTCTTTTCGAAGAAAAATTCTCCATTTTCACGAGGTATCCAAGTAATCTTGGGAAAGATGTATGCTTTAAAACCAAATATAATATGTAAACATCAACAGTTATTTCTCAGATAATTTTATGAACATGCAATTACCTTAATTTCCACTTCAATTTCCCATTTATAAAATTAAAATATTCAGGTGTAACCTGGTGGAACTTTTCCACGAATTTTTTTTCTTTTCAACCCTGCATTTCGGTTGAACGGATACATTTTTGGAAAAGATCTAATTCCGAATGAATTACTTTTGAGTAAGGAAGTGAGCAAAAAGTTTTTCTTGTGATTCAAATGAGAACGGACAGCTTTATCTCTAGTCTTAATTATAAAAGCCCTACGACGTGATGAATGTTTTTTTTTAATTTTGCAGTTTCTGTCGCTCATGATGTCTACAGGTCCATGAATTCATCCAATTTAGAATATATCGCAAATCTTTCCTCGCATACGAAAGCTTCTTTATATGATCTTCTGCTCAAATCGCCTATATTTGGGGCTGGGGTGTACACACTACCTTGCGATAGTCATTTCTCGTTTAGGGCATGCTCTTTATATGTTAGACGCTCCACACAAGCGTTTTATACTCGTAGGCAGTGAAACGTGAAGTATTAGGTACGTCTAATTTATTTACAGAGAAAATTAATGGGAAAATAATACCTTGATACTTCTTCAAGTATTATGGGATGATTAATTTTTCAAACGCCAAAAGGTGCTGAGGGTGCATGCTTCCCCCAATTATTCTTGACAAGTGGAGAAGCCTGCCAAACAGGCTAAACATTGAAACAATAAGTTAAAAACAAGCCTAATGCTTGACAGTTCTCAAAAAATTAAATCCATGTCTGTTCTATAGAATTATTTCAAAATATATAAATTTTGTAGAAAAAATGATGTGTTTATTTCGAAAAATGCATACGCCCGTGACTTCTGTCAGTTAGTGGAGGACGTATATGGGAGCTCGCTTGCCATCTTGTGGCTCATATCTGAACCATTCGTACCTACACCTAGCAAATGAACCATTCGAATGACCAAGTAGATTTTTATATGTTAGATTTCCATTTTCATCTACATGGTCTAGCGATTTCTAAAGTCCCTTTGCTGTAGGTGGATATATCGTTTACTAAAAACCAGTCGGTTCATCAGTAGCTATATGTAATATATTTATAGTTTAATTTCGAGGGAAATTCGTCTTGATCCTCGAAATAGTTTTTCAATTGGTAATATGCTGTGATTCTCTTGCCGTTATTCATACATTATCTGTTTCCCACCACAGATAAATATATTTATGAATTATCGATAAAAAACGAAATTTACCATGATTTATTGTTCCTGAAACTGACGTATCTTGGTGTTTTGCAAATGTAAACCGCTATCGATAGCCTTCCTTAATTGTATGGTGTAAAAACTTTCCTTATTACTCAATGAGGCACTAAGCCCTATATCAGTTTGTGCTACCGATATCGCTTATCATTTGTGTAATTGATGCTATGCCAACTTTCCAAGACCATTCTAAATACATCTAAAGTACAAGAGATGCTTCTGGTTCGTGGTAAGTTCTGCCAAAATTTTTGCCAACGTTTCTTTATGAAGTAAGGGGTATGACCCTTCTCCCATTCTTCGCTGGCGGACTTAATGTCCCCGACCGAACTTTCAGAGGGTGATGTCCAAACATGGTTGGCGTCCATTTCTCTAATTGAGTTTACAGGACCTGTAAATTCTGCACTTTCGTCGGGGACTTTTGGATAAACAAGCCCAACCCAATTAGGAACCCGAAATTTCCGAAAGCGGCCCTCCTCGACATGGCCGCAAACAATCCAACTGCCCATGTATCGATGGAAAACTGAAAACAATTACCCGGCGATATACAGCTCTCTTCGATTTTCCTATTGCAAAAATAAACGTAGTCGACTGATTCGGATATCGCATTGTTCCCTTCCCCAGAATAGTGTAATGGTTGTAGACCTACATGCTGTTTTGTAAGAGAAACATTGGACACGTGGAGAGAAAGCATTTATTATGTAAATGAAGGTAGAATTGAGCATGACATATGTTAAATTACAATAAACTGCAACAGTACTCTAAGTTTTTTCTCATTTTGTGAGAACAAACGAGCGTACAATCATCATGCCGAGCTCCTACTGGATTCTCATACCTCACCCAAGAGCAACAAATGGCTTTGTGAGGAAGTGAGGCAACTAGGAAAGATGTGGAGTGAGGTAATTTTCTCTCTCTTACCTCCCTGAGACATTTCTAATGAAAAAGTTCTATTCTAAAGTTCACGTTGTGAGGCAACTAGGTATGATGAGGAGTGAGGCAACTAAACTAAGTATGATGAAGGAGTGAGGCAACTAGGTGTGATGAGGAGTGAGGCAACTAGGTATGATGAGGAGTGAGGCAACTAGGTATGATGAGGAGTGAGGTAATGTTTCCTTGAACCTGAATGATTTAATGTAAAAAGTTCAAGTACTTATTGTTAGACTTAGTAAAGGAGTGGCAGTAATTTTAAAGTACTTCTACAGCTAAGGTCCTTTCGCATTTCGTTGGTGAGAAAATGACAATGGAATTGTCAGAAGCAGGGGTGTAACCAGGATTTGTCAATACGGGGTGAAAGAGTCATGACGTAAACATTGTGTAGCCTAAAATTCAGGGGCAGCAATACTTTTGCCCAAAATGCAATGGAAATATAAACTGATTTATTTTAATATGTACAACCTACGGAACTCCAGGGGTATGTCTATGACACAATTGAAAGAGGCTATCCTCTCTTATGCTTTCGATTATTGATGGTTCTCTTCTTATGAGGGGGGGTTTGGAACCCCAAAAACCATCCTCTTTTGCAACGCCTCTGCTCATTACATACCTATATAAATATTTTGGCGGCTATTTTATACTTAGCTTTGATACTTTCATAATTGACAATGGATTTGTTTGTGCGCACGTGTATAATATTTCTTTAGCGTTCACATCTTGCAACATTCTATGCCTAAGGGATGGAAACGTAGCAAATATATCTATTGAACGCAGTGTTTTAACACATCCCTGAGTCATGAGGCGCGAATTTTGACCTCTTGATGATTTTGGCGGGCGTGAAATAGCATCCACTTTCCTGCACATTAGTTTGAATAATTCCTTTCACTTCGAGGACCCCCAACGACTGTGATCCGGCGACGAAAAAAAGAAAAATGCCTTTCTTCTCCACCGCATTTGTGAGCCATGGCGAAAGCGATTCGATGAGCGGGAAAAACTATTTATGGCAATCGCCGAAACGGCTATCATTTCCGGTCAGCCAAAGCTCGCCGAGGGCGTGAAAAAAAGGCATGGGTGAGATTAAAAAATCGGCTCTGGAAAGAACGGATTGGGGACCTCGGAAATGGGTTCCGTGGGAAAAATGGCGGAGGGCATTTTCGAAAGGAAAATGGTCGTTTAAAAGTTCTGCCGCATTTAACGAGTCGAATGGGCCGCTATCGCCTATTGGCAGGCTTTTCGCACTTTCCTGACGATTGCTCGAAAAGAAGGGAGAACGTTCGAAATTTTGCGACTGTGATGATTTTCTTGTGAGAGCGGGTTTGAAAATTAAACGGTTCTCTCGCAATATGAGATTTACCACCCGTAACCCTCTGGCGGAGAATTGCAGAACTATTATACTGTTCCGTATGCCACTCTGTTTACTTTATATTTATTTTTTTTTTACTGTGAGTAGGACCGGATTGGGTGGGTACATTTCGTTGTTGTTTTGTTTTTAGACTCTAAAATGGCAATTAAACATGGAAATCCGACCGTGCGGTGACTGTAAAAGAAAAGTATCAAAACGCGGTTATTTGCATTAGTTACTATGCGTACGAAAATATCATTTCGTTATTTTCCCCTCCGAAACTCGCCAAAATAATTTCATCAACCTAATTAAGGTCGAAAGACGGCTTTCAGGATATTCGTGCAGATGTACATTTAGAAGTTGTAAAATGCGTTACAGAATCGAACATCTGGCCCCACAACGGTTTGTAACAATAGTTGTGGACATTGGTTACCATAGTGACGAAAACTATTATCACTGCTTCGTCATTATCCTCTCCGAAACAGAGAAAAACCTGCAGAAATAATTACATTAACCTAATTAATTAAAAATGGGCGAAAGACGGCTTGCAGGATATAAATGTAGATGTAGATTTAGAAGATGTAAAGATACGTCTGATTATTGAATATCCGATCCAATAATGATTTGCAACAATCAGTTCTAACAATGAGCAGCTTAATCCTACTATCATAATGAAACTGCGACGACGAATAGCGAAAGAACATGTACTGAATCCGAACCCGGATGGTGAATTAGGTTGATTGGTTTCGTCTAATTCATAATGGCAATTAAAAATGTAAACGTTGCCTTGAGGTGACTCTAACAGAAAAGTACCGAAATAGCTCTCCCATTACGGTTATTGACATTGGTTACCATGGTGACAAAAATGCCATTGTTGCTTTGTCTGTTGTAGCTCTATTTTTAGAAACAATTTAAAATTGTAACGCTCCATTAACAGCCACTCCCGGAGAAGGTTCCCTCATTCCTATGCTTAAGCCTCCATGTCACAAAGGCCTCTCCAGTCACTACCTGATAGCATCCGTAGCGAAAGTCACGTAGACCAATTGGGGTAGAATAAAGAAGCAAGGGGTTTCCACGGAGACTAATGAAAAGAGAAATGTCGAGTTGGAGGTAGGGCTCGAGAGAGAAAAGAAGTGAAAGTCCAGTCATCAGAGGGGATAATGAATCACCAAAATGTATTAAATTTCTCGAATCTTGGCCTACCTCAAGGCAGGAGACTAACGCTGAACGTTAATTCGCTGAACGTTCTAGATGAACGCTTTTAAACATTAAGCGATTTACGGAAGGGAAGGAAGTTTTGAGGCTTAACAAGGTATGACAGTAATACTACCGCCGTTAATGGGAGTGATACATTTAAAAAAAGAGAAAGGATTCTTTCGAGGGAGGGATTAAGTAGGATTACCTGACATACATTTCTTACGTAATAACCCAGCCGTGCAGTGCAGGCGAAATTTTTACATTAATATTCCCCGTCTAATCTCCGGCGTTATTCTCTATGATAATAATGCCACGTTCTACGTCATCGGTGCATTGCCATGGAAACGCCTTGAATCCCAGAACGATAAAGTTTGACTCTTAAACTTTACATTCAAAGCGCTGTTACATTTTTCGTTTTCTTTGTTAACTATGATTTTTGTGGGGGAGATATACAGAAAATATTATTCCATGACATGCTTAGAGGTTTAAAAATACTCTGTATGCCGTATGTCGGCGGGTTGAATTCGCGTTTTTAGGCAAACGGGAAGATTTCTGTGAATCATCCAATGCGCATATCGGAAACGATGTCTCCATTTTCATGGGTATCTCGATAAGAAATTTTAATGCTATTGGTCAGCATATCGTACCTCATAGGTGTCACATTTCCTTTTACATTTTGCTTGATTAAGGGCTTCCCTAGCTTCCTCATCCTTTACAGTGCTTTTTTCGCAGATTTTTTTTTATTTCTAGAATTTTCACTACTTCTTATTCATTTTATGTTTAGTCAATGTGAATGTATTTCTATTTAAATATAAAAATATTGAAATTAAGAGAAAGGGTAATTAGTAAAGTTGCACATTACTGCGTACGGCTAGGAATATTCCCAAGGAAAAACGGACATGCAAATCCTGATAGGATCGGTACTCGAACTTGGATCTTCAACTTTCCGGGTGAGTGCTCTAGCCAATTAAGCTATCGTGCCAGAACAATTCGACATCCCGTTCGGGGAAGTAATTGACCTGCTGTTCGCAAGTCTATTTGTATTAATTAATATTGTTTCGATGTAATGTTATTGTCAATTGCTTATGTGTATGCATTGACACAATAGACTCATCTCGACCTTCAATACTGGTGTTATATTTCGATGTAAACGTGGAATTTATTTTTTATTTTTTTTTATTACCAAAATTATGCATAATCACATTCTGTCAGAGCAAGTCTGTCGACAGAATGTAATCACAGTTATAATGGTAATACTGGGGGAAATTAATTCATAATAATGAGTTAAGTAAATTACATTGTTAATTTGATTAATGATATTGTCACAAATTTAATTACCCAAAATTGCATCGCTATAATGACAGTGACAATAGACCGTTCGTTATTTTTGATCTCTTTAACTTACGTCAATTATGCTAAAATAATCAATCACCATCAAACTTGCATTGTTTAGCTAGTTACCTAGGAAACATAGGAGAATGTTCTCAGAGGTGACGCATCAGCTGAATTTCGTTGCAAAATTGAACACGATATCACTCGTGCGTTTCCTTAGGACTTTCTCGTTGCTTTTTATCTCCACACGTGACTCGACTTTCCCACTTGATGATGGATCATTCGAAAACTCAGTCGCAAAAATTCTCAAGCATTCCACTCGTAGTTATTGCACGCACGCACTGAAAGAAGCCACTATTTCCCTCGGAAAGCTCCGAATCGTCGCTCGGGAAAACATTATCGAATCGCTGGTATCTTAACGATAGAGGCTAAATTTTTTAGAGTATCTCCCGACCTTGCTGAGCGCGGTTGAAATGAAAGCCCTCGTAGAAATTTCTTTCCGCGCTCCAGCTGACGATATCTAATATTGGGATCGCTGAGAGCCTTGGAGTTCTAAGTACTTTGGTTACTTAGCGGATGAATTGAAGGCAAAATTACGGTAAAGTTTCCTCAAAAGTATAATTGAATTTTTCCATGAATAAAATTTCCATTTGGAGGTTCCATTAGTGCAAGGTGTGTTTTTGGAACGATATATTCGTTACGATTCGTATTTATCGATGGCTGTATATTTTGATAGTCGATGTTAAAATATTGAATCGTCTAGAGATGGTTTTTTCGTTAATTATGGGAAAAGAACATGCAAAATCAACGAGATGTATTCTATTGATTATATTGACGTCAGTTTCGGTTATTGATGACAAAATTATTGTGCAAATCTATTGTTTGTTTCCATTGATAAGCAGTTTAAATTTAAATTTTCAAATATATATAATCGATGTGTATATATATCAAAATCGCGTTTGTTCTGCAACCTAAGATAAATCTATCGATTTTGTAATCAATGGTTTACTTTCGCACATGAGCAGTTTCATAAATTTCACGAAAATGATTTTCGAATCCGAAAAGCCGAAAAGTGGAAATGGAAAGGTTAACTAATGCGAACTGAATTTCTTTATTGTTTTGGAAATAAATTTGTTATTTTGGTTATAATTTTTTGGGAGGTAATTTATTTCCATCGTGTTGGTAACAAGAGAAATGGCTGCATTATTTAAGAAACATATCGATGATTTTTATCAAATACAGAACAGCAATACCAAATTTCAGGATATCCTTTAGAGTTCGTGCGTCACAATGAATACCTAGGAGTTACTCTCAGCAGTAGTTCATCGTTCAAGGAACGTATTCGAAATTCTATAGGAAAGGAGAATAGAATGCAAAGATTAATAAGTAGAACCCTGAGAGTGTCGTAGAGACATTGAAAATCGTTACTCTAAGTTGATCGAACGTTTATTGAGCTATTACAGTTACCAGAATATAAATGAAATAAGCGAGGGACCGGATAACATGGCCAACCGATTGAGGACCGAGCGGTCGCGGAGATAAGGTGCTCACTCTAAGGCATCGTTGGGCTGAAGGCCCGGAGTCCAAATTGTGCCTTCCTTTTAATTCTTTTCGGAAGGCCCAAAGGGCACCACCGAAACATAGGAGGGTGAGGGTTGCCAGAGTCAGCTCAGGATGCATCATCGTTGATAATATGCCTCATCCTCGAACTGTCTCTGAATCATCCCTCGCCCTCCGACAAGAGGATGCCCAACTAGAGTTAAAGATATTGCGTGCTTTTCCCTCATTCGACCAAGTCTTGAATACTGCTACGCTATAGTATGGAATCCCCACGAAATATGGTTAGTCTCAGATTTGGAGATGGTTCAACGTAGAGTAGCCCGTTTTGCCAGTAGAGATTTCAGGTTCGAAAGTAGCGTTACGGCCTTGATAAAATCATTCGGATGGAACTCGCTGCAGGAGAGAAGATCTGTTTACCGACGAAAGCTTCTCGAAAAGTACATTGGTCCAGAATTTTTAGGTGAAGTAAAGGGTATAGCCATTCCGGTAAACAGCGAGCGCGATCTTCGAGAGGCGATGACCAAGCGTTACAAGGAATTAATCGCTAAAACGGACAGTTACTTCTGGTCGTTCCTTCCGAATAGCTTCAGAGAATCTAATAGGGTGGATTAGGTAGGGTGTTGGTACACCCCCTGCCATACACTACTGGCGGCTTGCAGGGTTAAAATCTAATTCTAGGTTCCTTCTTCTATCACATATGAATTTCTTTTTGAACATTTAAATTACATTTTCGTTTAAATATCATTAAAAGGTCTCTTTAAAAAAGTCTGCTTCAATTGGAAATGTCAGTCATCAAATTCTTCCTTCACCGAATGTTCTTTCGAAGTAGGTCGAGTAGTTATTTCGCCGGGATTTCATTTCGCCAAAATGACTCTCGCTCAGTTGCTACCGAGCCATTCTTCATGGTCAGCGACCCCAATGTTAATTAAAAATGAAAGATATCCATAAGCAGTAGGTGAAATTTTCCGCTCTTGTATTTATCCGTCACCCTGACTACCACGGTCATCCTTAAGGTCCACACTAACCATACTTTGAGCTGTCAGAAATTTCTGGAGAACGCTCATTATTATTCAAAAAGAGACATTGTTCCGTCATACTACCATTTGAGTGGATTTTCGAGAATAGTTTTTTCAAATTTAAAAATCACATGTCTACAATAATGGTTCAAACGCTCATAGTTATTCAAGAAGAGCTATTGTTGCATCTTATCCCTACAACTATACGCTTAAATTTTCGGGAGCTTTTTTATTTTTTCAACTTTAAAAAGCTCATGCCCGCAACAATGGTTCAAATGCTCATTGTTGTTCAAGAAGAGCTATTATTACCTCTTACTGCCATGAAGTTGAATTTTTGGGAGTAATTTTTCCAACTTTAAAAATCATATACCCACAACAATGGTTGAAAGACTCATTGTTATTCAATAAGAGCTATTGTTACGTCTTACTACCATGAACTTGAATGTTCAAGAGTAATTTTTCCAACTTTAAAAATCAGACGTTCGCAACAATGGTCTAAACGCTCATTGTTATTCAAAGAGAGTTATTGTTACATCTTACTTAACGCAATTTATTCAACTCATTTTCAGATGTCTACATCGATGCTCAACGACAATATCGCTCGTTTTCATATCAGTTTTTTCGGTTTAAATTTGCCTCGGTATAGCTTTACTACAGAAACTTGATAGATGCCCGTCTTGTTTACTTTTATAACTTGGTCAAACGGTGCGGATACTTCAAGGTCATACACATTGAAAATGAAGTATAGTTATTTTATAGCCCATTACACAAGGAAAACATCATAAGTACTCCGAAGGGGTTTTCATCGAATCGGAATATATCCTCAGGGTTCGTTGAAAACAGTTCGGTCCTCTCCCCATTCATAAACAACACGCGAACCGAATCTCGCATTCTTCTGTTAGCAAATGGGGTGTCGCTTTCAGCAATGACGTGGGCGCCGTCGAAATGAATGGGAGGAAGGGATTGCGAGTGGCGGGCTCTGGCGAGAACGTGGGGAGATAACTAATTCCGTCGAAAGAGAATGGAAAAGCGTGAATGGCGGCGATGAGTTCTGTGTGAGAGAATAGCCAATCTGTCACGGAATCGGGTTTTTGGAAATACCACTCCACGAATTACTGTTTTGAGGATCGGGTCGTCCTAGGAGATTAAAGGGGCCCGACGTTGTTGTATTGGGGTCATAGCGCTGTATTACAAATCCCTGGAATCAAGATATCGATTCGAACTCTTCTGAGAAACATTCATTGAGAGACTCAGGAATAATACCATGAGAAAAGAATGATACCGTCTGAAATGGATTCAGGCTTTTCAAATGCTTCATCACGGCATGGAAAGGAGTTACATAGATAATCATGAGAGAATGTGAAAAATATTTCTCGTGTAAACTCCAATTTGAATATAGAATCTCTAATGTTATCTATCATTCTTATTAAAAAGGTTGTATTCCCAGGAGNCGGTTATCTTTACGAGCGCGGTAGCGGTGGAGTGAAGTTTACGAAAGCCTGATTGCAAAGGGTTGAGAAGGGAGTTTTGATCGAGGAATTCAGAAACTTGACGGTGAACCAGCTTCTCGAGGGCTTTAGATAGGACAGGAAGAAAGCTTATTGGTCTGTATTTCTTACAATTATTGCCGTCGGGTTTCACGTTTTTCGAAATCGGACGGATTAATGCCTGTTTCCATTGCGAGGGGTCCATTAATAAGTAGAACCCTGAGAGGATGCCCATCTAGAGTTAAAGAAATTGCGTGCTTTTCCCTCATTCGACCAAGTCTTGAATACTGCTGCGCTATAGTATGGAATCCCCACGAAATATGGTTAGTCTCAGATTTGGAGATGGATCAACGTAGAGTAGCCCGTTTTGCCAGTAGAGATTTCAGGTTCGAAAGTAGCGTTACGGCCATGATAAAATCACACGAGTGGAACTCGCTGCAGGAGAGAAGATCTGTTTACCGACGAAAGCTTCTCGAAAAGTTCATTGGTCCAGAATTTTTAGGTGAAGTAAAGGGTATAGCCATTCCGGTAAACAGCGAGCGCGATCTTCGAGAGGCGACGACCAAGCGTTACAAGGAATTAATCGCTGAAACGGATAGTTACTTCTGGTCGTTCCTTCCGAATAGCATCAGAGAATCTAATAGGGTGGATTAGGTAGGGTGTTGGTACATCTAAAGTTTCTTCTTCTATCATATGAATTTCTTTTTGAACAATTAAAATCACATTTTTGTATAAATATCATTAAAAGGTCTCTTTAAAAAAGTCTACTTCAATTGGTTCTGTCAGTCGTCAAATTCGTCCTTCACCGAGTGTTCTTTGGTCGAGTAGTTATTTCGCCGGGATTTCATTTCGCCAAAATGACTCTCGCTCAGTTGCTACCGAGCCATTCTTCATGGTCAACATTCTTAATACGACCCCAATGTTAATTAAAAATGAAAGATATCCATAAAGAGTAGGTGAAATTTTCCGTTCTTATATTTATCCGTCACCCTGACTACCACGGTCATCCTTAAGGTCCACACTAACCATACTTTGAGCTGTCAGAAATTTCTGGAGAACGCTCATTATTATTCAAAAAGAGACATTGTTCCGTCATACTACCATTTGAGTGGATTTTCGAGAATAGTTTTTTCAAATTTAAAAATCACATGTCTACAATAATGGTTCAAACGCTCATAGTTATTCAAGAAGAGCTATTGTTGCATCTTATCCCTACAACCATACGCGTGAATTTTCGGGAGCATTTTTATTTTTTCAACTTTAAAAAGCTCATGCCCGCAACAATGGTTCAAATGCTCATTGTCGTTCAAGAAGAGCTATTGTTACCTCTTACTGCCATGAAGTTGAATTTTTGGGAGTAATTTTTCCAACTTTAAAAATCATATGCCCACAACAATGGTTGAAAGACTCATTGTTATTCAATAAGAGCTATTGTTACGTCTTACTACCATGAACTTGAATTTTCAAGAGTAATTTTTCCAACTTTAAAAATCAGACGTTCGCAACAATGGTCTAAACGCTCATTGTTATTCAAAGAGAGTTATTGTTACATCTTACTTAACGCAATTTATTCAACTCATTTTCAGATGTCTACATCGATGCTCAACGACAATATCGCTCGGTTTCATATAAGTTTTTTCGGTTTAAATTTGCCTCGGTATAGCTTTACTACAGAAACTTGATAGATGACCGTCTTGTTTACTTTTATAACTTGGTCAAACGGTGCGGATACTTCAAGGTCATACACATTGAAAATGAAGTATAGTTATCTTATAGCCCATTACACAAGGAAAACATCGTAAGTACTCCGAAGGGGTTTTCATCGAATCGGAATATATCCTCAGGGTTCGTTGAAAACAGTTCGGTCCTCTCCCCATTCATAAACAACACGCGAACCGAATCTCGCATTCTTCTGTTAGCAAATGGGGTGTCGCTTTCAGCAATGACGTGGGCGCCGTCGAAATGAATGGGAGGAAGGGATTGCGAGTGGCGGGCTCTGGCGAGAACGTGGGGAGATAACTAATTCCATCGAAAGAGAATGGAAAAGCGTGAATGGCGGCGATGAGTTCTGTGTGAGAGAATAGCCAATCTGTCACGGAATCGGGTTTTTGGAAATACCACTCCACGAATTACTGTTTTGAGGATCGGGTCGTCCTAGGAGATTAAAGGGGCCCGACGTTGTTGTATTGGGGTCATAGCGCTGTATTACAAATCCCTGGAATCAAGATATCGATTCGAACTCTTCTGAGAAACATTCATTGAGAAACTCAGGAATAATACCATGAGAAAAGAATGATACCGTCTGAAATGGATTCAGGCTTTTCAAATGCTTCATCACGGCATGGAAAGGAGTTACATAGATAATCATGAGAGAATGTGAAAAATATTTCTCGTGTAAACTCCAATTTGAATATAGAATCTCTAATGTTATCTATCATTCTTATCAAAAAGTTTGTATTCCCAGGAGTGTTAATGTGAATATCGTTTTTAATATGATTATCGATTCTATTTCACGTTAGTTAGGCCCCATCTGGAATATGCGGCGAGTATATGGGACCCAGCGGACGAAACGAACTCTCGCGAACTCGAGAAAGTGCAGCGTAAGGCGATACGTTTTGTTAAAAAGTGCTACGATAGAGAAGCAAGTGTAACGCAAATGCTCACAGACGCTGGTTGGGAATCCGTGAAAGAAAGGAGATTAGAAGCTAGGCTGCGATCGTTTCGGATGACGTAATTGATATTATGCGACCCCCCTGCTACTTTGCCCGATCCGACAGTGAGCGTAAAATAAGAGAAATAGACGCGAGGACAAGTCGTTTTAGAGACTCTTTTTTTCCGCGAACGATACGCGATAGTAATAAATTAAAGAAGTAATTCTACTCTTGGTGTTTACACCCCCTGCACGCGCCGGAAGGCGGCTTGCAGGGTACTTATGTAGATGTAGATGTAGATCGTTGGTTTTTTACCGGAAAACCTTGTTGATTCTCAACGGTTAAATAACACTTGAAAATGTAATTCTAATAAGCGTAAAATAAGATAAGTAGATGCGAGGACAAGTCGTTTTAGGGACTCATTCTTTCCGCGAACGGTACGCAATAAGAGGTAACTCGAACGCTTGGTGTTTACACCCCCTGCCACTCGCCGAAAGACGGGTTGCAGGGTATATATGTAGATCTATATGTAATTGCCATTTGATGTACTCTCAACAAAACATTAGATAGATAATTTAACTAATGACACGGAGGGATAAGGGTTTACTAAACGTATACTACAAATCTTCGATACATCATTTGTGAGATCACGTTCACGGAAGAACGTCCACTTTAGAATTTCTACGTGGAATATGCAAACGAGAGAATTTTAAGTTAAATTTTAAACTGAAAGTAGAAGACAAAAATACAGTAATTAAACAATTGTTGCATTAAGAAGAGAATACCAATGAAAATAAACCCGGTAACTATAGCGATGTATACTTAACGAAGTTTTATTTGTCTACTTGAAAAGATCTCCAGAATCCCCCAATATTATGTCGTTTTTGTCCCTGCGCTGATGAATGTCTTGTTTTCTCGCCTCCATGACAACAAAAAAAAAGAACAAAACGACAAATATATCCCTCTAATCTGTAAAAATCGAGCTGTTAAAGAATCGATCCCAGTTAGTCATAAATTCGACCCTATTATTTGTCACCGTAAACGCGAAATGTGTCCATTGTCTCCTCTTCATATAGCTTATCATTAATTTTTGCCATTCCTTTTAGATGGGCCGAATTCCCAGTACATTCTTATAGGGAGAGGCGTAAACTAGGATTCAACAATTGACTTCGTCGTCAGGGAAACCGTTTGTTTTCGCAAAATGTTCGTGGATTTCATCAAAATTCTCATAATTTCGAAATGAAAGCAATATTTTACGACAAGCATAAGAATCTCGATTCAATTTCCCTTCCCTTGGTGCTCTTCTCGATTTCATGCGACTATTCTATCTAATTTAATTTCGCAAAAGAAATAAACCCTTGCAGCGACAAAAGTGAACTTTACATGCATTTCTTATGGAAAAGATTTGACACTTCCGGGGCAGACAGGCAAATAAAAGGTAGCAAATTATCTGCACAGAGAATAAATGTAACCAATTTTTACTTTTCAAAGTTGTACAACTTTTAATTCTCGAGATTTAATTTCGCAAAAGAAATAAACCCTTGCAGCGATAAAAGTGAATTTTACATGCATTTCTTATGGAAAAGATTTGACACTTCCGGGGCAGACAGGCAAATAAAAGGTAGCAAATTATCTGCACAGAGAATAAATGTAACCAATTTTTACTTTTCAAAGTTGTACAACTTTTAATTCTCGAGATTTAATTTCGCAAAAGAAATAAACCCTTGCAGCGATAAAAGTGAATTTTACATGCATTTCTTATGGAAAAGATTTGACACTTCCGGGGCAGACAGGCAAATAAAAGGTAGCAAATTATCTGCACAGAGAATAAATGTAACCAATTTTTACTTTTCAAAGTTGTACAACTTTTAATTCTCGAGATTTAATTTCGCAAAAGAAATAAACCCTTGCAGCGATAAAAGTGAATTTTACATGCATTTCTTATGGAAAAGATTTGACACTTCCGGGGCAGACAGGCAAATAAAAGGTAGCAAATTATCTGCACAGAGAATAAATGTAACCAATTTTTACTTTTCAAAGTTGTACAACTTTTAATTCTCGAGATTTAATTTCGCAAAAGAAATAAACCCTTGCAGCGATAAAAGTGAATTTTACATGCATTTCTTATGGAAAAGATTTGACACTTCCGGGGCAGACAGGCAAATAAAAGGTAGCAAATTATCTGCACAGAGAATAAATGTAACCAATTTTTACTTTTCAAAGTTGTACAACTTTTAATTCTCGAGATTTAATTTCGCAAAAGAAATAAACCCTTGCAGCGATAAAAGTGAATTTTACATGCATTTCTTATGGAAAAGATTTGACACTTCCGGGGCAGACAGGCAAATAAAAGGTAGCAAATTATCTGCACAGAGAATAAATGTAACCAATTTTTACTTTTCAAAGTTGTACAACTTTTAATTCTCGAGATTTAATTTCGCAAAAGAAATAAACCCTTGCAGCGATAAAAGTGAATTTTACATGCATTTCTTATGGAAAAGATTTGACACTTCCGGGGCAGACAGGCAAATAAAAGGTAGCAAATTATCTGCACAGAGAATAAATGTAACCAATTTTTACTTTTCAAAGTTGTACAACTTTTAATTCTCGAGATTTAATTTCGCAAAAGAAATAAACCCTTGCAGCGATAAAAGTGAATTTTACATGCATTTCTTATGGAAAAGATTTGACACTTCCGGGGCAGACAGGCAAATAAAAGGTAGCAAATTATCTGCACAGAGAATAAATGTAACCAATTTTTACTTTTCAAAGTTGTACAACTTTTAATTCTCGAGATTTAATTTCGCAAAAGAAATAAACCCTTGCAGCGATAAAAGTGAATTTTACATGCATTTCTTATGGAAAAGATTTGACACTTCCGGGGCAGACAGGCAAATAAAAGGTAGCAAATTATCTGCACAGAGAATAAATGTAACCAATTTTTACTTTTCAAAGTTGTACAACTTTTAATTCTCGAGATTTAATTTCGCAAAAGAAATAAACCCTTGCAGCGATAAAAGTGAATTTTACATGCATTTCTTATGGAAAAGATTTGACACTTCCGGGGCAGACAGGCAAATAAAAGGTAGCAAATTATCTGCACAGAGAATAAATGTAACCAATTTTTACTTTTCAAAGTTGTACAACTTTTAATTCTCGAGATTTAATTTCGCAAAAGAAATAAACCCTTGCAGCGATAAAAGTGAATTTTACATGCATTTCTTATGGAAAAGATTTGACACTTCCGGGGCAGACAGGCAAATAAAAGGTAGCAAATTATCTGCACAGAGAATAAATGTAACCAATTTTTACTTTTCAAAGTTGTACAACTTTTAATTCTCGAGATTTAATTTCGCAAAAGAAATAAACCCTTGCAGCGATAAAAGTGAATTTTACATGCATTTCTTATGGAAAAGATTTGACACTTCCGGGGCAGACAGGCAAATAAAAGGTAGCAAATTATCTGCACAGAGAATAAATGTAACCAATTTTTACTTTTCAAAGTTGTACAACTTTTAATTCTCGAGATTTAATTTCGCAAAAGAAATAAACCCTTGCAGCGATAAAAGTGAATTTTACATGCATTTCTTATGGAAAAGATTTGACACTTCCGGGGCAGACAGGCAAATAAAAGGTAGCAAATTATCTGCACAGAGAATAAATGTAACCAATTTTTACTTTTCAAAGTTGTACAACTTTTAATTCTCGAGATTTAATTTCGCAAAAGAAATAAACCCTTGCAGCGATAAAAGTGAATTTTACATGCATTTCTTATGGAAAAGATTTGACACTTCCGGGGCAGACAGGCAAATAAAAGGTAGCAAATTATCTGCACAGAGAATAAATGTAACCAATTTTTACTTTTCAAAGTTGTACAACTTTTAATTCTCGAGATTTAATTTCGCAAAAGAAATAAACCCTTGCAGCGATAAAAGTGAATTTTACATGCATTTCTTATGGAAAAGATTTGACACTTCCGGGGCAGACAGGCAAATAAAAGGTAGCAAATTATCTGCACAGAGAATAAATGTAACCAATTTTTACTTTTCAAAGTTGTACAACTTTTAATTCTCGAGATTTAATTTCGCAAAAGAAATAAACCCTTGCAGCGATAAAAGTGAATTTTACATGCATTTCTTATGGAAAAGATTTGACACTTCCGGGGCAGACAGGCAAATAAAAGGTAGCAAATTATCTGCACAGAGAATAAATGTAACCAATTTTTACTTTTCAAAGTTGTACAACTTTTAATTCTCGAGATTTAATTTCGCAAAAGAAATAAACCCTTGCAGCGATAAAAGTGAATTTTACATGCATTTCTTATGGAAAAGATTTGACACTTTCGGGGCAGACAGGCAAATACAAGGTAGCAAATTATCTGCACAGAGAATAAATGTAACCAATTTTTACTTTTCAAAGTTGTACAACTTTTAATTCTCGAGTTTTAAATCATTAACACATTCTCATGGAGTTACCGATTAGCACAGTTTGATTTCCTAGCTAGATTGCGAACTTGATTTTCAGACCTCGGGTCTTAACATCGCGAATTTATGCTCATGTTTTCACTCTTCAGCATTAAAATGCTTACTCTTACCTATTATAGCAACATTTACGGAAATGAATAAAAGTTAAAGAAAGTATTTTCTGCCTTTCTTTCTTAATAGCGCCAATTGTAATTGGGATTTCTCGTTAAAATATATATATTTCCGTTGATTTGATTTCTTGCTACACATTTCCGAATTGGTTTCGCGGAGCTGAGCGCGATTTTCTCATATTGTTTCCCTTATTCGCGGAATTAAGGACTTATATGGTTAGTCCAGCTGGTGTCATGGTTGCTAGGGATATAGGTTCAGTTGTTAAGCCATTCCAGAGCATGGCATCCCTCGGATCATATTCCACTGGGATTATATGACTAGCAGGACAGAAAGGACAAAAGACAAAAATAGGCTTTGGCACAATAAAGCAAAACCTAACTACATCCGCAGGAGTTGTATTAAAAATCACGCCAGGGTTCGAGGGTTCTACCTCATCCTCTCTAGCCTCAGATGAAGATGAGGGAGAACCGTAGAAACCAGTTGTGTTTTTTCAAATATAATTTCAGTGGACAGTCAGATTTTGCTTTATAGTAGCAAATGTGAACTGGTTACATCGAAAATCACCGGAACTACATCGTAAATACCTAGGAATTACGCTTAGCAGTAGTTTTTTCTTCAAAGAGCATATTCGAAGCTTAGTGGAAAAGGTGAATGGGAAGCAAAGGTTAGCCAGTAGGATTCTGGGGGTATATATTTATCGAGAGTATAGGAAATAGTGTACTTTTCCTTAATTAGACCTCTACTCGAGTATTGCTGTGCAATTCGGAATCCTCACGAAGTAGGATTAGTCTCCGATCTTGAGATGGTTCAACTTGGAGCGACTAGGTTTGTCAAGGGAGATTTTAGATTCGACAGTAATGTTTCGACTATGATAGAATCCCTCGGGTGGACTTCGCTTAGGGACTTGATCATCGACGTGAGCTTTTCGAAAAGTTTATCACTACAGATCTCATCGAAGGCATTGCTGATATTGTTATTTCAGTTAGCAACGTGTGCGGGAGAAAAATAAGAAGCAATTTAGGGAAGTGATTGCCAGGACGGATAGTTACTTCTGGTCGTTTTTCTCTCGTAGTATTAGAGAAGCTAATAGCAGTTAGGGTGTAACAGGATTATCGGTGTCTTTTCACCCCCTGCCACGCGCCTCTGGCGGCTTGCGGGGTTAAATGTAAATGTAAATCTAATAAGTTGTAAAATAAGGAAATTCGTCTGCAATTAATTCTAATAATAATTCTCATAATAATTCTAATGATTATGCCAACAATAATTCTAATTATAATTCTTATAATAATTCTAGTAATAATTCTAATAATAAATCTAATAATAATTCCAACAATAATTCTAATGATAATGCCAACAATAATTCTAATCATAGTTCTTATAATAATTCTATTAATAATTTTAATAATAAGTCTAAGAATAATTCCAACAATAATTCTAATGATAATGCCAACAATAATTCTAATGATAATGCTAACAATAATTCTAATCATAATTCTTATATTTTCAAGCTTTCGTAAGAGCGTCTATCAGTGCATAGAAATAATTTAAACGACTAATCTTACACATTTAGATATCGGTACAAAAAATAAATTTAACTAGTCAAACCAAGGTTGATCTAGTTAAAGCTCGGTTCCTACTGCAGGCGAAATTTCTTCATTCCTCATCAGAAAAACGAGTTTCAGAAGAAACACTATCCTACCTTATATCCTCTCCTTATCGAAGCAAGAAGCAGCAATAAAGTCCAGACGCAGATTTGCCAGACTCCGAAAATCGCATTCCTTTTCCAAAAACCCGAATCAAAATCTCTCTCTCCGCCGCCAATCCTTTCAAAAAACCGAAGCAAAATAGGAAAACCCATTCCCTTCAATCCGTCCGACTGGAGAGAAAAGCAAACCGAATTTCCCGCTAGGTATCTCCTTCCCTTTTCCTTGTGTATAGAGCAGTCAAATGGGGCCCTTAAAGGCTCTGCTTTCCCTCGTTTATTCCGCCTTAATTCCCCGCTTCGCTTCTCTCATTGGCTTCGGTTTCGTGCCGTGTTTAATCCATTATTCATGCCGGGATCCTTTCCTTCTGTGTCCCTCATTTGCCCCCGTCTTTATTTCCCCTGCTTTCCACAGTTCCATTCTCAAAACCAAGACGCAATTTCCTCCTGCCAGAGCCGGTATTGTTTCTCCCATGCCCACATTCAGTTTCCGCAGACTGTCTTTTAATTTTGATTTTCTTGGGTCTTAGAGGCAGTGCTGGCTTACCTAGCCGCTTTGCTCTCGCTGCGTATAAATTGAGGCTGAAGAGTAATTAAGCGAGGAGAGAGAGAGGGTTTAATTCCACTCTTTTTTTGATTCCAAGTCTTAACCCAGAGCTCGGTTGCCAAGGAGTATGTTTTTTTTCGGGGTGTTTGTACTTTACCTTCGTGTTGGCAAGTGTTTCCCAAGCTTTTTTCTCGAAAGGATTGCTTCACACTTTTAACGCATTCCGTAGGTTGTTTCGAGGAAGATATAGATATTAAAGCTATTTTAAAAATTTTGTATGGGACCATAGAGAGCTCAATCCATACTCTGGTTGAGGTGTCTTTGATTTTCCGGTATCTTTCAATCTTTTCATCTATTGGAGTCCTAAGAAGTTCTTATTGATTTTTATAATTTGTCATGGAAACCAGTATTGCCTGGAAAATGATGCTATATACCAGACTTGCACTCGGAGAAGTGGGAGGGATGTATGAATGAGTTACAATGTGATCGCGGGTCGCAGGCGAATTTTTGGTAATTAGTGGTTATTTTGATGTACACAAGAATTATCCATTTGAAGCCGTAAACGTGTGAAACTTCATAGGAGGAATTATGAAAGATACACCTCTTAAAATTTCTAACTTTCATACTTCCTTATATTACATGAACAAAAGAACCAGGATATACAAGTAATGTGTTACCTTGGGTTTTTTATCCTAGAGCGTTTTCTTAAATTTGGTATTAAATAACGACAACATTCTTTATCCCTTTAATGAAAATTGTCGGCAAAGATACTCGCGCAACAATAGCAAGTTAAAATCACCTATTGCGGGCAACAATGAGTCTCTTCAGGGAAGAATTTTCAACTCCCTGTATTGTTTTAGAGATTGTAGTAGTGATATTGTTAAAAGTGCTTCGAAAGCTAAGGGCATTTCGCACAAATGGGTCCCCACCCATTGGGAATCGAACCCGGGACCGCTTTCAACAAAGTCGAATGCGTTGCCCACTTTATTACAGGAGAACCCCATTGTTGCAAGTATGTGATGATGAATAGTCTCGACAATCTCCCTCGCGCAACAATGAGATGTAACAATAAAGTTTCGTTTGCGCGTTAAAGTCGTATCAGCAACCCACTTGACTATCCCAAGACGCCCTGTTTCATGGAAATTTTAGCGTTCGCACAGACACAAAACTGTAATGATGGTGATTATAATTTGAGAATTCGTAATTAGAATTTGTTTACTTCATCGCAACCATGGTGACGTTCGTCGAAATACGAGCTCTTAGTGAATATTCTCTCCAAATCGTTTTGTAACATAAATCCGTCTAGGATGATCCTAGCAAACGTGCGGAATGAATGGTAAGAGGCACTTGTATGCGGTAGAGGAATACGAAACTCCGGTATCAGTTCAAAGCGGGGCAAACTGTTTAGAGCGCTTTCGAACGCGTTGAGTGCAGGGATCGAACTGTTCCGAACTTTGGAAAATAGAGACGTTGAGTGTGAATTTGTAGCTCCGTATGCTGAATCATAACATTTGACTCGCAATTCGCAAAGGCCTTTGACGATTTCACGAACTGCGGTGTTTTCTCGAGAGGAGCTGCGCTCAGCTCAGCTTGTTTTCCTCTCTTTCAGTGATTGCGAACCAACTTCTCAATCCTCTTCATATCTGTCGCCTGTTGGATTTTGAACTCTGGGGATTTTCTTATCTAACCACAGTCAGGGAGAAGTTTACCGGCGCCATTTTGCTCGCGTTGTGGGAGTCTGCATGCGTTGAACGTTCTCTAGGACAGATTTTTAGCCTAGTTCGACTTTTCTACGTAAGGAAACAACTGACTTTTCCAGAACTTCTCCATCAATAATTGCATCATATATTTCTTAAATAAGAGTACGTATCTGTATAGATATACTAGCTGAAGTGCCCGTCGATTCCCAACGGGGAAATGCCTGAGCTCGGATTCAACAATTATATTAGTAGTCAGGGAAACGGTTTGCTTACAACCTCGACATTTTAGAGAAGTTTCGTTAATTTGGTCAAAATTCACGCAATTTTGAACTGTAAACAATATTCGACAACCAAAATAAGAATTTTCATTCAATTTTCCTTCTCTAGGCACGTATCCGTGTTTAATGCGACTGTTCTTTCTTACTTAACTTTGCAAAAGAAACAAACGCAACGAGCGATAAAAGTGAACTAAAATACAAGAGCTCGGATTCAACAATGGAATTAGTCGTCAGGGGGACCGGTTGTTTATTACCTCTACATATCACAAAATGTTCGTCTATTTTATCCAAATTCTCGCATTTTCCAATCGAAAGCAATGTCCCACGGCCAAAATAAGAATTTTCATTAAATTTCTCCTCTTTTGGTGCATGTCTTGATTTCGTACGGCTATTCTTTCTGATTTAATTTTGCAAACGAAATAAACCCTACAAATGTCAAAAGTAAGCTTTACGTGCATATCTTATGGAAACCGTTTTCAACTTCTGGAGCCGAACTGGGGACAATTGGGTGAATAAAAAATAGCCCATCTTCTAATCTGGGAAGACATTTATAAACCTTGAATGTTTGAAAGTTGTGCGACATTTGTGTTCTCGAGTTTCAGGCAAACGTACACACACGCATACACACATGCAACCATTCTACTTTATATGAACCAAAAGATTTAATAAATTAACGAATCCAATTTTGTGTGATACCACGTCAAAAAACACTCAAATACCGCGTGAAATTACTATATATTAATATATAAAATAGCTTGCTACCACATCTTCATGGATGTAATCTTTCTTAAACCTATATTGGTACACTTTAGAGAAAATAGCAACTTTTATTGCTATGATAATACGAAAGCTTGTCCTGCTACCATATCTTGATGAAGGGAATTGATGATTTATCATTTGTCTTTTGATACGGGATAGAGAAAAATGTATTTTTCATTTACTTCTGTCTCATTCTAGTTTAGGGTTGTGAGATTATGAATGCTAATGTGGTATGAGTGATGCTGAATAATGGCATTAATTAAGGTTTCTCAGTATGCAATGTTACGAAAAGTGTTACTCGTAGCGTCATTGTGATACACGAACGAGGGCTTGTTCTGCTTACACCATTCTGGCCCAGTGAGGAAAGCAAGGGCAAACTACCTCACTCCTCATCTTACCTAGTAAGCCCCATTCCCCTCTCACAGCTTTTCGTAGGTGATGGTAGTGTGGATGAGGTAACATTCGGCCTTAGGGCCTTTCAGACAATATGACTATGCTACCAAAGTTTAAATGAGTCCAAATTAATGGCTTTTATTTCTACCACTCTTATGCTTCTATTTTATGCTTGAAAATAGGTTAATCATAGATTCATTTTGCAGCACTTGCCAAAAATACTTCCATTTACAGCGCTTTGTTAAAACAGGAAATTAAACGTGGAAGATGGACTTAAAAGACGCCATCTTGGTAGAATGGGGAATAGATAAAAATCATCAACAGCAAGAGATGAACTCTTAACATAACGCCATAACAATTGTCAGGAGAAATAAATCTGCATGGAGATATAACGGATTGAGCACGGCAGAGAAGACTGAGGCGTGATCCTAGGAAGAACGAATAAGTCTTTTTAACACAGCACGTTTTCCGAACGATACCGGCATAAACTCTTTCAGATTAAAGATTGTAATTTAATTTTGGGTTATAATAAAAAAATTATCGAGCAATATTTGTTAATAAAACATCATTAAATTATAATGAATCTTCTATTGCGATCTTGTACCAAATTAAGACCCTCAAAATGGTTTCACAAACACTTTCACCGCAGCACAAAAGAATATACGTCTCAGCCGCCCTCAACAATGGATGTTTATTCGTCGCCACAACTCTCCGTTGCCACGGACGAACGCTTCCCTCCAGACAGACATTCATTAAGCGTCGCGAGGTGGATTTAAAGCAATTTCTGATGCCAAAGCGTCTTTCCGCAACATTTAAAGATTACACCCGCTGGAGACGGCGTTGCCACGGCAACGGACGCAGCGAAAGAGGGGGAGAATGGAAAGCGAATATCAACAGGTGGCTCTGACGTATATCGAGGCGCACTTATTGAGAGAGCAACTTAGCGGAGAGGAAGGAAGAAAGAAGGAGAGCGAATTAGGGAATAGTAGAATGGAAAAAATTAAACGGGCGCGTGCAAGGTCCATGTAAATTGCAAGAAGAAAGGATCTATTCGTGGGTGTGAGTAAAGAGGTTCAGCTTTAGAGGAAAACATCCGTTGTTCCTCTGAATTTCCATGGTTACGGTGTCGGGTGGGTTCATCGAAAAGTGCAAGAGACAGTTTGAAGTTTTTGGAGGCTTAATAAAATTCGAAGATAAAGATCTTAGGCTAACTAATTATTCTAAGAAGAAATGTGAGATACTATCAAACTGTTCCAGTAGTTAGATTCATACACGTAAACAGATTCAGCTACTGTCAGATGTCGCTGATAGAATTGTCTTCATTCTTTATAAATCAGAGTGTCAAAAGTCTTCATTGTAACTGAACGCCTTAGATGTTGGTTAAATTTTTTTTTGATTGTGTTAGATAATTTCTCCGCAGTTAAACCATACTATTATTATATTGGAATAATAAATGCTAAAATCAACTGAAAATGTACAGAATATGGAACTAAAATTATGAATTAAAAATTGAAATTATTTTGATGTAGTTACCTATTTCATAAATGCTAATTATTCATTGCTATGATTCTCCAATTCTATGATTGCTTTTGCTATCAGCGTATCTGGTACGAATCATTATGATTTTATCATCACTCTATTACTAGAATTAAAAAAATGCACAAAAATCGGCAATCAGATCTTTCTCATTAAAAAATTCACGGCTTCCAAAAAACTGGCTCCTGAGAACTGCGAAACCGGTTACGTTTTCTTATAAAACGTACAACTTTCTTTATTAACGTTACAAATTACCACTAAACCTCATTAGTGGTACTTAGCACAGAACGCGTGTTACGAAACCCTCATCAACGAAGCACAGAAGTATGTACGCCTTTATAACGCAAATCTTTACCACTGGACATTTATCCAGACAGATATCTGAAACAATAGATGTTTACACAGTGCAATGCGTCATCTCTTCCAGAGGTACTTGGGTCACTATACGATTTGGGTTACATCGCATCATAATGGAAAGGTCTGGAAGCTATGTGCTGGCGCATACATTTATTAAGTGCGTGTTGGCATATCTATACAGTCATCTCTATTGTATATAGAGCGCATTGTATATGCTATCATATTAAATTTGGCTATACAAACAATGCTGCATTCTTGGGTAGCCACACTGCATCAACAAAACAATTACTCCGTATCTTAAGCGGAACACCAGCATTCTTTACCGTTCATTGTTGCTTCTATTGTTGTCACCATTATTTAATTCCCTCACATAATCGAATTGAGAAAGCCAGGCAAAACATACCGGTTTTTCTTTTTTTTTTTTTCGGTTTTTCTTTTTTTTTTTTTAACGGCAAACGCTTCCTTATGCATCATTTATCATCGGTCATCGAAGCCTCATGACCTAATAAGAACATTTAATGAATTTCAGCAAATAATCTATGCAAGGCTTATGAAACATTCGTTCAAGTATTTTATGGATGGTAAATTAAAAAAAAAAACTTGGCTTTTTTGGTGCAATCAGAGGCAACAAATAAAAGTTCATACGTACCGTTAATTATGGCAACAATTAGGTTCCATAATCAATAATTAATTGCATCAATCACTAGTTAGGTGGACATCCAATAATTAATCTATTAATTTCTAATGTAAAGTTAGAGTTAAATTACTTGCTAGGATAATTTAATCATTTGACATACAATTACCTGCAAATTTACTTGATTGATTCAATAATGTGTTTCATCAATTTAAGGCCGAATCAATTTTTCATTCCAATGAATTAAATAAGCTTGATTACTGATTCACCTGCTACATTCTTTCGATTTTATTTGTAGTAAAAATATGGGCTGGGAAAGAATGATAACGTGATTCCATCCTATTTTACGATAATTAAATTAACAGCAAGTCAATCTTCTGGAATAATAATAATGATTCAATCAAATTGATTCAGTTTATAATTGCTAACTAGCAAAATGAACGTGAATCGCATCTGTTTTCATGCATGATTTTATAAGCTGAATGTCATTCCATGTATATACTGGAAATGCAGTCCTGCGTTTCTATTGTTTATTTCTCGACCTCCCGAACCCATTTCATATAATTACAGCCACAGTATCATTCATGGAGCATAGTTCCGACATAGGAAGGATGTCCTGTTCTCTTAAGTAATGAATCACGGCTTCATCGACAAAAATACATGAGTAATCGATTCAGTTACATAAATAGGATAACAAAAGGTTTTATATAATCTAATTGCAAAATCTCAAAAAATTATATAATCTAAAAATGAAGTGCCGTAGCAACGTTAAATCAACTTCCTAGTAACATTCAGGAAGTTTAATAGCATCGTCATGGAAGCATGCGAACATTATTACGGCATCATAATGGCGACATCACTGAAGTATCATAGCAGCAGCTTCATATTGACATAAGCCTCTTACCGTAACATAATAGCAACACCGGACAATATAGTAGCAATTTTTTTAATATAGCAACAGCATTGTTGCAACATTGCAAATATCGTAAAATAATAATATGCATGTCGACACAATCAGTCCGAGGGTCACAGTGTAAGAATGACTAAATGAAAATAAAATGTCATTAAATCTGAAATGTAGACTTCACATAAAAAAAAATTTGAGGTTAAAAAAAACCTCCTTAAGTTCTATGTCGGCAGATGGAACTTGTGTTTAAAGAATATATAGGAAGTTCCGGATTACCTATTTATAGGAATAACCCTATGCGCATTTCGGAAACTAAGCTTCCATCTTCAAGGGTGTCCACAAAGGAAAGAAATGAAAAAAATGATTTTTTTGTAATTTTATTTTCTTTGATATTTTATTCTTTATAGGAATTGCCCTTTGCGCATTCTAGAAACTAAGCTTCCATTTTCAAGAACGTTAGCAAAGGAAAGAGAAAAGTGATTTTTTTATTGTATTAATTCCTCGTGGGTGCCCTTGAAGATGGGGGATTTGTTTCCGAAATGCGCATAGGGTAATTCCTAGAAATCGGTAATCTGGAACTTTCCGTTTGCTACCAAATGCGAATTTCATCTGCTGAAATACTGTTTTTGGAGTGTTTTTAAACATGTAATTTATTAACAGAAACGTTCCAATTTTCTTTTTTTTTTTTCTACGAAAACCACCTTAATTAACAAGACAAATTTGCGTTTTCGCTCGTGTAATCAACTCGTTTCGTGTCATGCAGTAAGTAACCAGTCCCGTTTTAAAAAGTAGTTCGCTTGAAGAGCAAAGTAATTGTTCATCCCGGAGATGGCAGACCTCCAGTCGTTTTGCGTTTCAAATCGGCTCCGAAATAAAGAAGATTTCGCGATTGTGAATTCTTTTAGCGTGAACTCATCTTGCCCCATTTCTGAGTTCCATTCAGAGCCATTTGGGAACCGGATTTCGTCATGCTAATTGTAGTCCGCGAACCTCATGTTTATTTAAAGTCGAGCACTTATGAAAGGACTGAATTTTTAAACACTCAATCTGCCGAATCGCCACCGCCCTTCTCGTTTAAGTTATTCTCCTGTGGGAGAAGATAGAGATCTCTCTTTAACCCCATAAGCCCATGAGACAGAGGGTAATTTTTTGGACTGATGACCTTGAAAAGGGAGGTTTTACTGCTTCCGATGCAGATCCAGAAAGAGCGGAAAGCTAAGTTTTTGCGCATTGCTGCGCGGATCCATTAGGAATAGCTCCCCCATTCCGAATAAAGTTCTAATAACCTCAACTGGATGTTCATGTCGAATGAGGTCTACAGCTTAAATCGAGATGCCGTGTGCGGTCCCCTGGAAAATTTCCCTCCCGATTTCCATAGCGACTAAATTTGAGAGCCCGGTTATCTGTCTAGCCGACTGTTTTTCCATTTCCGTTTCCCTAGTAACCCATTTCGCAGAAAATTCCACAGCTATAGAATGAGACTATTTCTGCAAATGGTCTTCGCCCAGAAGTACTGGATAACTCATATAATTTTTCAATGCAGTCACCTTAAGCATGAATAATTTAAGACTGATTAGGAAGCACTCATATCTAGCGAATAATATCGTATTGGTATAAGAAATGAGAGATAACTTCTCATATGCTGACAGTTCACTCCTTCTGGCCTAGAAGATTCCCGTGTATGCAATGATAAATGTATATTTTCTGGTAAGGGAGTAATTTTTTTGGTTGTAGATAATGATAACTATGAAAATACATGTAAATATAAATTAAAAAAGATTTTACTAAGATCATTGAATAACTTAAAACCATACACTTAAAATTCACGCATTCTGGCTTAAGAAATTCGGTTGTATACAATGTTAAATGTATTTACTGTTGCTTTGCGCTGTATTTGTATACGCCTAGGTGGTGTAGTGATTAGCCTGTTATTGTGGGACAGATAAGGAAATTATTCTTATTTTGTTTTTAAATCATAAAAGTTTTGAAAATGAATTTAAGTGAAAATTGAAGAAATATCTATTATTTTTACTAAATAATTTAAATTAAAATCCGTAATTTTTGACGGGAGCATTCAACTAGTTATGAAATAATCTAACCGATGAATCTAGCAAGACAGAATCGGCGAAGAAAGTTATACTCTGTGAATGAGAAATACTCGATTAATGTTAAATTCTTACGAAATAAATTACTTCATCATAAAAAATAAAATTTAGGTAATTAGTAAGAATTAAAAATGTTCCCACAAACTAATATGAGGTCAAATTACCCTTTTATATCTTTAAAATGACGTGAAGTTATAAATGTATGATATTAAAGCAGTAGACCATCGAAGTTTATGCAGAAAATCATTCAGATTAGATAAATATTCATCATTCTAAATAAACTGTGAAAACTGTATGGATTAGCATTCACAACCATTAACAAATGGATTCTTTATTATAAGGCTTCTGTGCAGGTGTTACCGGGCGAGGTGTTGTCATAGAAAAGAGTTGTTTATTTCGTAGCTGTGGAGACCAACTAGGAAACGATTCCTTAAGAAAAAGTGGCATGGCTTCTCCTAGAAGACGTGTGACGAAATACACCAATAACCGTGCCGGAAAAGTTCGGTCTCGCTAAATAAGTTATTCAGCGGGATTTTCTGAGTTCTAGGAAACGGCTTCTACGGTCACCTGCGAGTGTATGGGTATCAGAGCAATTCAACTCACACGTGGACAATTATTTGCTGCATTGATTCTCAGTACTGAAGCATGATCTTTCCTGTTTATATTTTAATTAGAGAATATAATTATCAGTCCGAAGAATCGGAAATATATTGAAACATTGTAAATACACGTATATTTTAAAACTTACATGCAAAAGTTTCCCAGAAAATCTGTTTCAAATGTCATGTCCCTATCGAAGAAAAATTATTAAGTAGTGTATTATTAGTAGTATTATTAATACATATTAATGTAGTGTATACGTAATTTTATTATATTTTTATGATTGAACATTTTAAGCGTGCAAGAAAAGATTTTAAGAGTTCAAAGGATGCCAGAACCCAAATAGGTTTAAAATAGTTTTTCTAGGACAGCTAGCAAGACGTACCCAATCTTTTCGATGAATTTGTTTGCTGAGTAAATAGGAATAAAATGAGTAAAGATGGTTCTTAATATCTTTGTCGTTAGGGCTGCTCATTCATCTATTTTAGTTTCTAAATAGCTATTAAAATCAAGATAAAATAATATTAGTTTAGAGTAGTTTGAACATTGTTGTTATATTTGATCTGTTTTATATATTTAATAATTTATACTTCACCTCTTTTATACAATTTTTTATATTTTCTCTCTAGCCGGTTCTATGTAGTAAATCTCTTCAAAGATGAAATTCCGTATCTCGAGTTACATCGGTTAGATAGACGAAGTTGAATGCGTATATATTAAAATTAGCAGTGGTTATCATTTATGAATGAATATTTTCAATGAAAAATGAAGAATATTGTGTGAAATGTAACACGAATCATAAAATTCGGCGAAGTAGCTTTCTTTTTGCCACATACATTAATTTAGAATGCCGCAGTACCACTTTTACAAATTTACACCACGATATATCGCATATTTTATATCCTATATATTTTTTATTTAAAATCACACCTATTCCAACAACGCTCTGTCCCATTATTTCTAATTCGGTGGTCGATATTCCAGCGTATATTCAGCAACTCCCCATCAAAATAGCGTTATGAATTCTGCAGTGCACTTAAGCAGGTTAAAGTAAGTAGCAAGTCATAGCTACTCTTTAGAGCCCCCACACGATTTGCTTAGGAGGGGGGTATGCACTCACTCGGTCCCGTTTGCGGGTGAATCTTTCGTTCAATATATCGATTCGCTCCACGCATCGGGTTTCATTTATGTTTGTTTTTTCCCCCGTTTCTCAGCGCAAGAGACGGAGCGCTGTGGATGCATAGCGTTTCTTTCTGATACGTTGAGCTTTTTCAACAGAATGCATCGGCGAAAATTGCAGGCCTAGTTTCGTGAATTTAATCACGAAATAGTAACGCTTCCCCCGATATTTTTCTTGCATAATTAAATGACGAGGATTCCGCGACCTTTTTGGAAAACATTTCCGGCTTTGTTGCAGCAAATTGCCGGCGTTTCTCGCACCAGATAAATTTATCTCTTCCTTAGCTTTCCAGTAAGCTGAATTTTCCAACCCTCAAGGTCAAAATATCTGCAATTCCAAGTAGAACTGAAGACGGTCTCTGCCGTTAAAGATATCCCTTTCTTTAAGCCGGTACAGTAATACTGTTTGTTACCACATTCTGTAAATATTTATGGTGCAGATTTTTATTTACCTGATGATGTTGCACCGCAACGAAACCCGGGTCGTAAATAAATAGTGCAATCGGAATTCGCATAGTGAAATTTTATTTCTCCGACAAAACGTAAATATTTTTTTAAAACATCTTTAATCTCTTCATAGTGTTCCATTCATCATTTCCTTGTCCATCATTCTTTTAACGATCAATTGTCATCAAAACGATCCATTTAAAATGCAGAGAATTCAGTACTCCTGGATATTCTGGACTTCCCATGGCAAAAACACCATATGTTCGTACTGTCGGTTTCTATGACGACATATGCCGAAAAAAAATGCCCTAGGTTGTCATGGTTATGGTTAGCTTTGAAATTTTGCTAAATTGACTGCTTCACACGGAAACTTTTATCTGCAATGTGAACAAGATTCTTCATTTAATAGGCTTTATAGTTTTTCGATACCCCGCGACCTATATTATTTTCGCGTGTTTTTCTCGCTCCCCTTCTTGTGAGAGCGTATTCCCGTGACCTAGGTTTTTCTCTGAAAGCCTTCAGCGGAAGAGTATTTCCCCATACCCTCATCCTTTTGTTTACTTGTTGCTGTGTTTTATTTCAATGATTTTTAATTTCTGCTATTCCATAACCATTCTCGTACCACATAGGTATAAGAGGGACTCACATGGACCTAACCTCGCCGAATAAAGAGTTTCATAATAATAATTGTAATGATAATATACTTATAGCTGTATTTTACTATACTCAACAAAATATTTTACATACATAATACAACATATGATTATATATAAGACAGAGATAAAAGTAATGGATGATAAAAGTTTGAATTGTTAAAGTGATAAATTGAGGCTCATCTTTGCAGCATTCTGGTACTATTAGGCAAATAAATAATTTTGCAAGTGCAATAGCCATAGAGTTTCAAATTCAATATAATGACGAATAAATATATAATTCTTCTTGAAAGGATTAAGCCAGGGCATACTTTTTACACCAGAAAGCTGGACTATCTGCAATTCCAAAGGAAAATGATTCGCCTCCTAATAAATATGTAATGTGCTGAATGAATTCATAATGCGTGTTTGCGGAATGATAGGGGTTTATAATTCATGAAATTATTTTAAACAGTTAAGGTTATTAAAAAAGAACGATATGCTGAATTTTCAGTTTACAGGATGATATTGCTATAACAACACTTTACTGTTACTGTAGCTTATGGCGCTGATGTGCATTCAAAACGATATGATTCATTATCTAAATGTTTTTAATAGGAATTGAGAAATTCTTCGACCTTAAATTATACCATAGACTATCATAGGAAATGTGTCAAAAATTTCCGAATTTTATGAGCACACATGTAATTAAAACGTGAGTTGTTAACAAGGAAAAAATGTATATACATTCAAGTTACTTGTAGCACGGGATTTATCTCGAATACGGACTTTTCCTAAAGTGGTACACTTTAAGGATAAAGTCCTATAAACACCACCCGAGTCATACTTACGACTCTTCAAAAATTAAAAGACGCACCCGCATAAACAAATATCATACGAGAATCATTCAACGACACCACCGAAAAATTGGAAAATTACCGACGCGTAAATAAATAAAAAACTTTGTTTCCGCGGTGGTATCGATGGTGACGCGCCATCGTTACGGGTAAAAAAAGGAGAAATTCGGAAGTGAGAGATGGAGGCAGGGGTTGAGGGACTAACCCTAAGGGTATCAGTTCCGCAGATGAGTTCTGGAAAGGATGAAGAGGCGGTCCGTGTCCCCGGCTTAAATCTCCCATACAACCTCCGAGATGATATCCGATGTGTTTTTTTATAGAAGCGAAATAAAATTTTACGCGTAACAACCCTCTGGGAATACCCTCAAAGCGTGAGATTAGGTTGCCATGAAAAATTCAACAGAAGATGGATGGACAGTGGTGTTTAAGGGGTGCGATACAAATATTAGAGCATTTAGGCACTGTGTATAAAGCGATTTTTACGTGAACTTTCGTATTAAACGCTCTAAAACCGTAAGCACCGACTACCTTGGATAAAATCTAGTTTTCGAGTATTGTGTGTCATTTATGGACATTTTCTTCCAAACAAATCCATCGTTTTGCATCATATTTCGCATACTTGACCTTTGCACTGCAGAAAATAAAGTTGTGAAAGTTTCTTGTTCATAACTTTGCAGAGTACGATTCGGAATAGCTCCGTTATTCGTAGATGCACGTAGAGTCACAAAGTAACGTGCACGAACGGTGAAGCCGTGTATGATTCAGGCGCCTATCAACGCTAGGTCTCCTCAAGATCATATAGAGATCACTAAGGGATTC
This sequence comes from Ladona fulva, assembly GCA_000376725.2. Taxonomy (NCBI): domain Eukaryota; kingdom Metazoa; phylum Arthropoda; class Insecta; order Odonata; family Libellulidae; genus Ladona; species Ladona fulva. The sequence goes on along the minus strand of KZ308490.1, from coordinate 124,502 downwards.
ACGCAATTAAATTAGAAATGGACAAAAAATTCCCTTTTTTATAATTCAACCTTAATTTCCTATATGACATGTAATATGAAATAATTATCCTTGGAAAAGACCAAAGTCTATGGAGGTCTAAAAAATATTATTAATATGAAATTGCGAAAATTGCGATGAATTTGAAAATGTCGTTATGTTGAGTTTATTAACCACCTGTACCCTTGACGATCAGGGCGATTGTTGAAGGGGCACTCCTCAATTCTTCCCTACATCTACATAAATACCCAGCTAGCCGCCTTTCGGCGTGTGGCAGGGGGTGTAAACACCAAGAGTTGTAATAGTAATTTTATGTTATCGCGTATCGTTCGCGGAAAGAATGAGACCCTAAAACGACTTATATTCGCAGCTGTTTCTCTTATTTTACGCTCACTGTCGGATCGGCCGACAGAATGGAAGTATAGGCTCACACAGACAACGTAAAAAAAGATGAAATTTTTTCCTAGCTAATACTTTCACTGAACATTGAAAAAGAAAACTACGCATTCTAATTTTACTGATTAATATAATTTTCACTGGCAAAATCTTCAATTCTTCACATTTATTATAATNTAAAGATACATTAAAACTGTAAGAGACGCAAAGCAAAATAATTTTTTCATGTAGGATCTTTAGTACATCAAATGATTAATGAGGCAAGACTAATTAAACGATAAACGATAAGTTATCAAAAGATTTTTTTAATATTATTATTACTGTGTATCGACAGCGGAGGTCATTTCGCACATGGGTCCTCAACGGGAATCGAATCAAACTTGTTTTTCATATCGCTATCGGGAGACCATTAAAAGATGCATCTAGAGGTTTTGTTTTAAATTCATAAGAATCTATAAAAATTAAAACCATATTTCTAAGGGCATTTTAAATTTACGCATTAAATCAAATGGGATCGAATTTTACTGGTACACCCAAAAATAGTTTTTTAATAGTTTGAAAGATCTTTGAATATTCACAGCAGCTTTCTAGTAATCATTTTAGCAGTATGCCAAAACAAAGGCTAAATTTGAATCCCTTCAGTCAAGAACACGGACCGAGACGTCCTGTATTCCCTGCAAACGCTGTGAACATCAGGAGGTTTCCTTAGAGAATTATGTTTCGGGCGAAAGCTTCTCCCGAGGCCAACTTTCAGTACGATATTTGAACGTGACCTTTGCCGCAGACGCGAGTTTACAACTGCCGTTGCAGGAAGTACCTTTCGCGCCATGAAATCCCTCTTTTAAAACTGCAAAGCAAACATGCATACAAAGAGGATGTGGACAATTCTCTAAAAGTGGTAATCCGGAGTGCTGAAAGGTAAAACATCTCGGTTACCTCGTGTATGGAGAGTTGGGCGATGAAATCTAATGCGCAAAGCATGGCTTATATGTTTATGCATCCCTTATGTCTTTTATACTGGAATTCTTGAAGTTCTAACGGTTTATAAACGTGAACATTTTTCGAATTTTATCTCGCTCCAAAACGGCCACTTTACATTTATCCGAGGAAGTTTTAATTTATTTCATAGGAGTACAATGAAATAATTGCTGTAGATTCCATTATTTACGTATCAGTCCTTGATTACTTATTCTCGTTGCAGGTCAAAATAAAAAAAGCTAGCAGAAAAGTGAAAGGTCATTTTTGATTGCTGGATTCAGAAGTTGTGTATGCGTTTTTGTAAATCTATCGCCTCGAAGACTAGTTGAGGCTAACCATGAATCCCTATAGTAAAAACTGTTTTCGTTGAACTATGGAAAACTCTTTCTCACGTGTGTTTTTGTTACGAAATCACTAAGTGTTATCTAGGTATGTCAACATATATTATTTTCCAATAAATTATCTTTATTGTTAAGAAAATGCAGTAAGAAAAGGGTTTCGGGTACTTGGCACGGTAAGGCGTCCACCTAGGAATATTCCCAAGGAAAAGTGGACATGAAAGAAGTCTGACGGAACCGGGACTCGAACCCGGGTTTCCCAATTGGCGGTTGATCACAGATTGTTGTTTCTTTCTTTCGTGACCTGATAAATGAATATATTTTGTAGTTAAACTTTGTTGAAATTTTCATAGGAGGCAAGTTCTCGCAGCTGATATGAAGTACCAGTATCTTGTATTATCACAATTAACTCTAATTTCCAAATTTTCACTTAATTAACCCTCATTTAAATCTTTTAAGAGAGCCTAGGGTTACATGGGCACCAAGATATTTAATTTGATAATTTTACGTATGAAAATTGATCAATGTTTTATTATTTATTTTCGGCTGACAGTCCTTGCTGTCTTAACAATTGACGATCGAGGAAATTGCAAGCCTTTTTTTCTTTTCAATGTGTATGGTTAGCATAATATGTTGTTATTATATCCTTGATACTTCAATTAGTTTTTATTTTACATTTTTGTACATTTATTCAGCCTTTATAATTTCAATATTTCACATTGTCTATATTTCCTTACGACCGTTGTTTCAGCACAGGCTTATTGTAGAGGAAACTTCATAGTGATTTTTTTGCGAAATTTCTCCGTCTGATCAATAATTCCGTCTGCTGAAGAGAAAAATCGTCCGAAATTAATTGTCGTTGGTATCACCAAGGGAACAAAAGTAGAGCTTGAAAGCTATGAAACCAATATCCTTCCCTTGATTGACGCATGGGAAGTAATTACTATCATGACACTTTGATAAATCATCATAGGCTGCCAATTTATGTGTCATTTGTTTTTGATTTATACTGAAACTCTCCAATGATTGGAGATAATTAGTACATATCCCTCTCCTGGGATTAAATAGCGTAGAATTCGAGTTATATATCACGGCAGTTTATTTTAACTTGGCTAAATGCCAAGTTAAAATAAACTGCCGTGATACCATTCTCATACCACAGAATTTATGGCAGAATTATTTTAAGCAAATGAAATGTAATATTCTCATTCGCATGATTTATGAATAGAGAGCAATTTACGGGGAAAATAAAACTGTATGTCTTTATTGAGATCATAAATTATCTAATGAAACTTTATATTATATTATTTNACAAACATAACTTCATTACTCTAACGTTTTTTGATTTTTGTGAGTTCTTTCGGAACACATATCGATACCAGGAATAAAAATGAATATAATTAAGGTAATAAGGAAGTATTGAATAATAAATGTTACAAAACAAAACAAAAATCCGATAAACTTTCCCATTCTCTGTTCTATCTCACCTATCCCCATTATTTACGTACTAAGACGAACTCGTTTAATCGAACCTCGAACTTTTTGGAACGTATCCTCCGCGTTAAGCGGGGTCTTGCTGTAATACATATCTTCCTACTGTTTCCTTCCCTTATGTTTCCAGAAAATATCGCAAACTTTTATCCTCGTCGTAGATTGCTCAATACGTGGAGGAATATATTTAGGCGATCGCTAATTTACAAATCAGTCCCTTCGGCACCTAGAAAAAATTGCTGCGCAGGATATCTCTGCGATCAGCCATCAGTCCAGTTAACTCTGCCCGGATATGGTTGCAAATAATTATTCTGGAGAGGTACAAAGAACATTTGCTTATCTTCATCGAGGACACTCATCACGTCAGTCCGTTTCGTTTCATGAAATCTATAGCTTTTCGTTATCTCGTGCCAATTTCCCATCCACAGCAAGCACGATAGCAAAACAAGAGAAGTGCTACACACACGTATCGGTTCACTGAAATTTAGGATTAGTCTCGAACATTAGGATTAACATATCTTTCGACTAACATTTTTAAATTTCAGTTGGCAGCAAAGAAATTTCTACTCCTGAAAGTGTTAACCTCAACTGATGTATACAAGTTATATTGTTTGTATTAATTTAGGTTTAGCCTTATATAATATTAGGACTTTTAGAATTGTATTAATTTACCATAGATGTTGTAAGTTGAATTTATTTGAGTAATTTTTTATATCTATGACTCAAAGGTTAGGTGTAAGAGAGGCCCATTGGGCCGAACCTCGCCGTAAGGGTTAAAATAAATAAATAAATAAAATGGCTACCGTAATACCCACAGACATCGAAGGAATCAGCAATGTTGGTCCATCCGCTATTTATAGAGGAAGAAATCATTAAATCAAATACTTAAATTCCTCTTTTCGTTGAAATATCTCTAATAATTACCATCAGCAAGGAATTTGTTCCAAGCTTCCCTTCATTTCATCTTCTGGAAAGGGGAATTTCAACGTCTCACATTTCACAGTTGAAAATAATTACAAATTATAATTAGGAGCGTATTTTTCAGAAACTCGAGATACACAAACGTGTTTTGAGGCGGATAATGAAATGCAGTTTAGGAACGAGCGAGATGCTAAATTTAAACGGCAAATATAAAACAAGAGGCTGAAAGTAAGGGTCCACAGGGGTGAGGGATTCGTTGCCAGGGAAAGTGAGATGAGGGGAAGCCAAAGAAGGGAAGAGCAGCTTTTAATTGAATATTCTGGAAAACTCGTTGGGTAATAAAATGCTTTGAGATGGGTTCTTTTTCAATTTAAGCATTTATCTTATCTACATTGAGATCCGACCTCAAAAATCAAATTAACCGTATTGTAGAAGTGTCTCGGAAGTTGATCAGGGTCACCTTAAATATGGTGTATCCGGGCAGTTCGGCGACAGACAACACTACGACCGACAACTCCGTGACAGACAACTCCGCGATGGACAACGCCGCGACGGACAACTCCGCGACGGACAAGTCGTCGACGGACAACTCCGCGACGGACAAGTCGTCGACGGACAACGCGTCGACAGCCAACTCTGCGACAGACAACTCTTCGACAGTTACTCAACTGAAAATATATATTAGAATATAAAAGGATATTTTAAAATGAAAAATGTGATACAGAAAATAATTTCATCATGAAAATAGAAAAGATTCATAATGGTCACCTTCTGTAAAGTAATCGTTCGGCATTCAACAGAGCAAATGACTGTGCCGGATACGGTTAGGTTTGTTAGCGGGTTCATATTCGAAAAAATAACCCATCTAGTCATTTAAATCCAATTAGTATCCCTTTATGCCATGTGCTCTGAACTATACAGAGTATCATGGGGGCTTATTTTTTTGCTCTGTTCTTTCCGTGATCACGCAGACGTAAATTTTTTTGCTGCGAGAACATTGAGAAAATTAGATTAAGACCTGACCTCTCTTTTCATTGCATTTACAGTCATCATTTTCAGTGTAAAGAGTTAATTCATCTCCATGCAGAGACGTTCTAGGGAGCATTACTCATTCCGCCCTTCTCAAACGTGTGACGCAGAGCCAGTCGATTTAATTCGGAGATGTTCGCGGAAATAACTCAGCGGAGGGATATAGGAGAGAGAGAGTTCTGCCGTAGCAAAGATGAATGACTCTATTCACAGACGAAGAGTTGGTCTATATTCGAAGTGACAGCTTCTTAATGCTACTTTTCCAGAATCGATGTAAAGCGGCGGGCTTCAGATGGATGTCATGTTGATTCCATGTCTTTCAGGATATCAAATGCTTCACATGCGCTGAACGGAAGCTCTTTCTTTTATAAAATGGAAAGGTTTTATGCGTAGAGAGCGAAAGAAGGTTCTGCTCCAGCCCCGCCTTTTTTTTAGACAGGAGTTCAACTATCGTTAATTCTCTCTCTAAGACAGTCATTTGCTCTTTTTCTTTATAACAACAGCGAGAATTCGCTAATTGGGGGAAGCGCGAATCCATTAACCCCTTTCCTGTCGAATTTTTTGTATAAGTTGAACTTGGGAAAAGGAATATTCTTTTATTTGTCAATTTGTGTGTTTATAGTTAACAAGGAAGGGAGAAAAAGTATTTTTTTCTCTTGGATCGCTTTTTAATATTATATTTCGCTTTTTTGTTTCCTTAAATTTTAACCTCCTTTACGATATTTCCAGATAAAACAACAGAGAGGTACAAATGGAACGGAGATAATAAAAAGCATGTATATGTATATCAATAGATGTAATCTATACGTTATATAACAGGTTAAGGCGATGCGTTTTGTGAAGAATTGCTAAGATAAATCAGTAAGGGTCTCTGATATGATTCAGGACGCAAGCTGGGAATCTTAAGAAGTTAGACGATTTCAACAAAGGATTAATTTACTGGATACATTTAGAGAAAGCATGTTCAGAGATAATGTAGACGATACAATGCGTCCTCCATGTTAGATAGTGCGTTCTGATACTGCTAGGAAGATCAGGGAAAGTGATGCTAGAACCAATGTATTTAGAAACTCTTTTATTCCGCTAAAGATACGCGAAAGTAATCGATCAGGGAAATAGAGCAATGATGCATACACCCCCTGCCACACGCCGACAGGCGGCTTCTAGGGTACTTGCATAGTCATAGACATAAAATAAATCAATAGGAAGGTTTTCGTTACCTGCAGCTGTCGTTTCTTTTACATAATTAAATTAGAAATAATGGTCTTACGAAATCAAGAGAGGTGTCAAAAGAAAGAATACTGATCATAAATTCGTATTATATTCGCGCACCTGCTCGGAAGATGCTGGAACCGGGTTCGATTCCCGGCTACGGCAGACTTTTTCTCTTTTATACCTGTCTCTCATTACATTATTATTAAAGATACATGTAACCACAAGTTTTAAACAGAGACATTAGAGTTCGAGAAAATCTCCAAACAGCCGTTGTTTGCGAGCTAACTAACCGTTGAAAATTTCCAACCAGAATGGGTTAGGGTTCGCATTTCTCAGCATGTATTGTTCTCTTATATGGGTGAGAGTATATATTAGAATACGTGTACTCTTATATGGGGTTCTCCTTAAATGGGATACTTTGAGAGTAAGGAAAGTGGTGGTCCACACAACAACAACATTAAAATTTGGCAAAACATAATCAGCATATTCCAAGGACTATTTAAATGGTGCTCGCGAAACTCGTTCATATATCGCCTGGAGCGAAATGCAATTTATGGATAATATTATGGATACAGATATAAAATTCTCCATATGAGAAAGAATGTGCCAAACAACAATTGAATACGTAAAAAGACCACGGTATCGCAGCAACGCTACACCATCACGGCTGTGTACACAATTAACATTCAGGGCTAATTTCAAAACTGAGGTTACCATGCAGAGAATGGTACATTGCTGATTGTTTTACGCAAGATGTGCGTAGATACGCCGCGTTTACCTTAGCGACGCCGAGTTGCCATTTAATGAAAGGCGCATTTAGCATCGTCAGGCGAATTCTTAATTCTTATATCCGAGATGCCAATCTCGGGAAGATCAGAAACGGAAATCAGTTAGCTTAAAGAAGTTATAATGCCGAATGAAGGGGAAATGACGAATATGGCGGCGGTAGAATGAGCTTACCAATGAAATTATGAGAAATGAAGGGGTTTAGGGCATAGTTACCATTTTTGGCAATTATTTTGCTAGATACAGCGATTTTATCTTTCTTGCAGCGACCCTATAGCTGCATTGTTTCTGTCTCCATACCCCGATGAATGGGATATTTTTCATTAGTCTTTCAGCGTAGGATAGAGCAAAACGTATATTCCATTTTCTTTGTCTCAGTTTTGGTTTATGGCTGTGATAATATGAAAGCTACTGAGGTGTGTGTGATGCTAAATGATGGCATTGATAAATATTGGTTCCCTTTTTTTAATGCTATGAAAAGTGTCACTTTTTGAGTAATTGTGGTTTACGTATGTGGACTTACACCGCTTGTAGCATTCCGTCTCAGTGAGGAAAGCGAGGAAAAAATACCTCACTCCTCATCTTGCCTAGTAAGCCTCGTTTTCCTCTCAGAAGCTTTTCGTAGACAATGGTGGTGGGGATGAGGTTTAAACTAGCCATCGCGCTGAAGATTGCTCAGACAGGCTACTGTCTTAGGGGCTTCTTGTACTATATGCTGAAGCACGTCGGCCCTCCTCTAACAACTCTTAATGTAACGTTTTTTGCCTTCATTTAAGAATGAACTTCCGTTACCTTCAGTTGATATAAGTAAATATAAGTTGATATACAAGTAATGACATACATCTAAATTGTGTACTTTCTGGATTAATATNCCGTACTATTATATACTTACAGATGTATATTATTACATGCTTACTCTTCACATATTTCTACTTTGAAACACGGAAAATAAGGCTGCGAAAGCTCTTGAATAATAATTGTGATATAAAAATGTATGTAAAAAAGTTACACTGAGTTCCGTCGAGCTTTTCGGGGGAATATACCGGCATGTAGTATGCTAAGGATAAAGCCATTGTGTGCGATTCCGAAAGGGGTTTACAAGTACTAGTAAATGCACTAAACGATAAGGCAAGGGAATATGGAATTAAAATAAACGTAAGTAAAACTAAAGTAATGAGATTCACTAAGGGAAAGAAGGTTAAGTTAGCGTTCAGGATGGATGGGGAAAAACTAGAACAGGTGAACAAATTCTCGTACTTGGTAATGACTCTATTTACAGACGAAGAGTTGGTCTATATTCGAAGTGACAGCTTCTTAATGCTACTTTTCCAGAATCGATGTAAAGCGGCGGGCTTCAGATGGATGTCATGTTGATTCCNATTAGCGATCAGGATGGATGGGGAAAAACTAGAACAGGTGAACAAATTCTCGTACTTGGTTAGTGTTCTATCTTGGGATGGGAGGTGTGGAGATGAGGTACGAAAAAGAGTAGCATTGGCTAAGGAAGCTTTTATGAATCGAAGGGAATTAATGACAAAGGGTCTCGATAAAGGAATCAGGAAAAGATTGGCAAAATCCTTGATATGAAGTTTTTTGCTATATGGGTGTGAAACGTGGACCTTACGAAAAGAGGACATCAAAAGATTGGAGGCATTTGAGATTTGGGTATGGCGTAGAATGGAAAAGGTGAGTTGGGTGGATAGAAAAACAAACATAGAGGTGCTAGAAATGGTTGGGGAGGAAAGGGTTTTAATTGAAGTAATTAAGCGCCAACAGAGGAGATGGTTGGGTCAAATATTGAGAGGAGAGGGATTGCTGAAGAATGTAATTGAGGGTAGAATGCAGGGAAAGAGACAGAGGGGAAGGCAGAGGCAAAAGATGCTAGATGAAATAAAAGGGGGAGTGAGCTACCAGGTAACGAAAGAAAAGGCTATGTTGGGGGAATATTAGGACACATAGACCTACCGAAAGGTAGAACACTTAAGTAAAGTATACCGGCATGTATGGTATATGAATAAATATACGCAAACAGATGGATACATGTAACAATAAGGACTCTGTTAATATTTATTTTAACCTCCTTTCTTACTCTTTGGATTTCAATCCCTAAGGACCCAGAGTCAAAAAAAGCATTTCCTTCAGGAAAATTTCGAAAGAAATCCACGGATGGCCACTCCCTTCCATAGGGGAGTAAATTAATAATATCTCATATTATATTTGCATTCCGAAATCTTCGGATTGATAATTCCACGATCCTGTTATAATATAAAATGAGGCACAGATTGTCATCGGGAGTTTTTTCGAGGCGTTAGACATATTACATTCTGTACACGAAACATCCAATGAAACAACTTGATATCGAAGGTTCAAACGCGTAAAGCAGTACGTAGAGAACGTATCCTTTTGTATGTATTCTAGTAGAGAAGAATTCTCTCCCTTGGATTTGTCGCGACCTACATCTTGTTTACGGGTTCGGTGCCCTTTTGGCATTGCTATTAACTAAGGGAATTATACACTCCTCAGAGACGAAGAGAATTCTTAAACAAGTCTCTTTTCGGAGGAAGTGTTTTTGACTCGGAATTTGTCAACTCGCAAATAGGGAAGAAGGCTGATTTAATTAAAACTCGGCTCTGTAAAGTGAAGAAGGGCCTGCTATGATTTAGCCGTATTTCGTTTAATTGCGAATAATAAAAGGAATTCTTCGAATCCGTAAGGAAAGGAAATGACCAACAAGGAGAATAATGGGAAGAGATAAACAGAGCTAATGATAAGAAATCTTGCATTTAATATACGAGACGGTTTAAAGAGGAAGATCAAACATTTCCAGTGTTCGGAGGGATATTTGATTTCTCTTCTCGTAAGTACTTCTTGATTATCTATGGTTTTATTAAAGCTGAGATTCTAAGGTGATTTAAAGCATGGAATCAAACCGGAACCGAACCGGAAAACCGAAACTGATAAAACCGGTTGTTCCCGAAGTGAAAACCGGAATCGAACCGATAAAATTAAAATTATTGAACCGGAAGCCGGAACCAGGAACATATTGATTCTATTCGAATTTTTATTTCCCAATACCGCTCATTTTCTTCTGGTGTAATTGGAGGAAAGTTTAATAAAATGTGTATTTACGACCTGCGACTATTATTGATTTTGATTCTAAAATTTGTTGTAATTTACACTAAATGAAAAAGTTAGTAAAAATGAACAAACCTCGGTGGGATACTATTTTACAACGATTGTATCGAAAAAACCGGCACGAACCGGTTCAACTTTGACGGTTGGTGGAGCGAAACCGGAACTCGCATACGAATATAACTCTAACTAAAAATAAGAATATTTTTTCTCAAATTTTAGGTTAAAATGCACTAGTCTCTAATCATCTTTCCCTAATCTCTCCCTGGTCTGATAAACACAATGATAGTTCACCATTCCTTCGAACGTGACAATGTTACACTTCGCTGTCCATGGGCGAGTAGTTCCTCTCATACGTGGTCGTAAGTTTATCTTTGCGAATCGTTTATTATAATAAAAAAGGGTGGAATCGCAGAAAATTCCCTTCCCTGCGTAGTGTATTCTTAACCTTCAAAAGGACCTGAATTTCCAATTTAATCTTATGAGGAAATGTATGAGCTAGGCTTTAACAACCGCCTTGGTCGTCAAGGGTACGTGTTGTTTATATCGACAATTTTTTACAACATTTCCGCTTATTTGTTCTAAATTCTCAAAATGTTCAATAGAAAACAAAATTAAACCACCGAAATTAATATCTTCATTCGATTTACCTTCTTTTGGTACTTTTTCCAGCTATGCTGCAACATCATTTCCTGTAGTTTGTTAATAGTAACCTGCAAACGATAAAAAAGAACCTTATATGCTTTTCCTACGTGAATTATATAAAATTCAATTCCCAAGGGGAAGAGAACGTGGAAAAGGTCTGACATGGATCATCCGTTAGCCCTATTTATATTGAGCTCTATCCATTAAGATATCCAGCCAAAACATTTTGACTTGCCTTTCCGGAGACTTTGTGGGCAAGCGTACGTCATTTCCTACGACTGAGCGGCATCGATCACAGACACGTCCTTATAGAGGCACCCTCAATACATAGAGATGGAAAGGAAACCCCCTTTAAGGATAAATACAAGGAAAGGCGTTAAGGCGAATTGGAACGTAACAGGGTGCAACTAGGAAAATTCCAAAGGAAAAATCACATAAAAAATGCCTGACAGTTTCCTTGTGTTATTATTCCATTGCCGGAGTGGTTTGTTAGATACCTCGGAAACGAGTCACTCGCGTTTCTTACCCTCATTACTATGTGCATAAGATGAATGGGCATATATCGGTAATTAACTTTATAAAGAAAATCTATCGTCAATGACTATCTGTTCAGCCTACGAGGAAAAACCTTATTAACAGTAGAATCGGTGAAATACCTTGGAGTATCCCTCAAGAATAACTTAACGTGGGGTACCCAAATCTGTAATATATTGTAGTCGTGCTAGCTTTGCTCTTCCTCCGCCCTCTTCTTGGCGAGACGGCTTTTTCCGCGGTCGGGCTTTCCCATGGTGGGAAAGAAAGGGGTCTGGTGTGTTCTTCTCAGTCAAGGCCGCTGCAGTTCGTGGAGAACTTCAATCTCTAAGAATAATGATCCTTTTAATGTCTTGTGACAAACCACCCAAGAAAATTTACAAGTAGATTAATAAAAAAATTTACTGCAGTGAGCACTGCTTAAGGATAATACAAAAATGCATTGTCGTGACCCTCTGCTATACACTTCCTCCGCCCTATCACCGTGATGGCGAGTGGTGTCGGGTCGGGCTTTTCATTGGTGGGAAAGAAAACGGCGTCTCCTTGGTCACGGCCGCTGAAGTTCCTGGAGAGTATCTATCCCCCCACCGAGCTCCCGGTTCCCTTTATATTGGGTGAAAAGCACGTGACCTCGCAACTCTCATCTGAGTCTGCGACCTCGTGGGGGGAAGGTTAAGGTAACCCGTCCATTCTAAACCCAAAGAAAAGATAAACTGAAATAATCCCAATCCCCACCATCGACCGCTCAACCATGACCGTGTCCAAACGGGACCGGTTACAACTGCCTCCTCCCTGGGACGAAGAAATTTTACTTTTTACGCTTCTCCTCATTCTATCACCATTCGTCACACAGTGTCATGGGACAGCCCGAAAAGAAAACACAACGCGATTACCACGCAATAACAAATAAAGAAAACGGTCATACTCTGGGAACGTAAGGAATGAGGTTACGAAAATTATAATGCCGAAGGTGCCTCCGCCTTCCTCCTCCAACCCACAGGCATCTTGGACTATGACTTTCCGAACAACGTATGGACCACTAAGAATGGGAAAGAATTTGTGAAATAATTTCAGCTTCGTATCGGAGACTTTCGAGGTCTTTAAAAGCATTTTGTCCCCCTCTTTGAATTCATGAGGTTTCTGTTTCTGCGTCTACTCTCTCTTTCTGCTACTTCGCCCTAAATTGTTCAACACTATTCGCCGGATCCTATTTCTTTGTGGTTCGTCCACACTCTCCTCACCTTCCTCCTCAGACAAAACGTCGTAGGACCGTTTGCGTTTACTTCCGAAACGTGCCTAGTGCGGCGACATTCCTGTGGACTCAAGAGGAATTTCGTTCAACCAGTTGTTTATAAGAAGGATCAATTCTGGTCAATTCGTGTGCTGCCCTACGCAATGCACACGGAGTAATCGAGATAGTTCACGCATGATCGTCTCGCTGGGAATTGACTGAGGGTTTTGAGTGGATGACTTTAATATACAAATCTTGGAGTGTTCTACAACACATTTCTCTGGTAAACTGAGTTCCGTGAACCGTGAGGACCTTCTCAGGGCTACCCTTTATTGGCTATATATTTGTTTATAAAGTGAGATAAGCAATCATTGCTAGTAGGTATGTTTATGGGATAAATTTGCACAAATTTTAAGAATACATCAACTACGAGATTGAATTTGTTTCCTGCACGCGACTTTGGGAGTGGACCATACAAATCAAGAGCATAAATCTCTTGTGGTTTCGAAGGTATAATACTCTTCAAAGGTCCCGCGAAAATTCTATTGGGATGTTTTGTCCTTTGGCACACGTCGCCACAGTGACGGATCACATCTTGGGTATGCTTTCCCATATTTTCCCAATAGAATATTTCCCTAATAATCCGGTAAATTTTCTGACTTCCAAAATGCGACTATCGAGTGTGTACGTTAGAGGTTTAAAAACTCCATAAGTCGTCTTTCGGCAAGCGAGACTCGCGCTCAAAGACAAACGGGAAGCTCCGGATTACCGATTTTCTGGATGGCCCAGATTACCGATTTCTGGGATGGCCCAATGATCATTTCGGAGGCAAAGCTCCATCCTCAGAGGCTAGCCACAAAGGGATTGAATAGGAGAAGTGAGTGCTCGTGCTTTTATCTTTTCTGAAGGTGTGGGGGAGGGGGTTAAGTGTGGGTGGTGCTTCTCTGTTGTGACGTCTGTAAGTAGGGTGAGGGCTCTTTCATTTTGGAGGCGGTCAAGCTTTAATCTTGTGTGAGGGCGTGGGATGGAAGAGGTGGGTGGGTTTTTTCGTTATGACGTATGGAAGGAGGGTGAGGGTTCTTTCCTTCCTCTCATAGTGTGGTCGAGGAGTGTGTATAGAGGGGAGTTCGGAGTCGGATCTAAATCGTTATTCATCAGCTGCCTTCTGTTTTGGTGAGTGAGAACTTATTTATGAAGCGTTTTTAAACCTCTTATTCATAAACAGCCGTGTTCCAACCTTCTTTTTCTTATAGAGTGTGGCCATGTTTAATCAATTGTTCTGCTTGAGCGCGGGGAACCCATATTCTGAATTCTGACGGGATCCTCCCCACTTTAGCATAAATAATACCCTGATGGGTTTTGAATCTATAACACAGTAGAGAGTGAATGAGACTGCGCTCCTGAGTATCATGGGTTTGATGCTAGAAGGTCCCAAATAAGGTACTTTTCGTGACTTTGTACATCTCGTGAGTTTTTAACGATTTGTTTTTTGCATTTTCCGCTAGACGAAAAGCGTCACTTATCCGAAAAATGTTCTGCTTGAAAACCACAGTAATCGCACTAGGGAATTGTTGAGTCATTGAACATGTGTACCTTGGGTTCGATTCTAGATAGCCCCGAAATCGATACTTTTTGCTATTTTATACATTGCACGATTTCTCAAATATTTTGTAGGGTATTTTCCGTCGTAATAGATTATTGAAATTCATGGTGTTGTTACAAAATATAGTTTACTATTACATGTAGTAAAAAATATTTCCCTAGTGGCCATAGGTTTGATGTTCGACGTGTAAGGGTACCGTCGGCAAAGGCGTATTGCAGGGGGTGTGGTATTAATGCCCTAACTAAAGATACCCTAAGTGAAATTTATGTATATTTATATTCTTCTTGAAAACCTAAATTACTAAATAAATGTTTATCAATAAAATAAATGAATTATACGGCTCAAGACGCAACAGTTTTAATGAAAGTAAAGCATAATATCCCCAGAAATTGTGGTTCAGTATTTACGCAACTACTGCATTACGAGCAATTTTGTTTTTTAGTTTGAAAAGCCAAAGAAATTCCTTTTCATTTTGTTGGTGATGAGTTTTTCAAATATTTTAGTAAAAATATTTCCTCCATATAAAAATATCCTCAGGGGTAAATTTAGAATTGTGTGTCGCCGCAAGCTGCCGGTGGTGTATTGTAAGTGGTGTATGACAGGTGGTGTATAGCAGGAGGCGTATAGCAGGCAGTGTATGGTATTAGGTGTATCTCAGGCGGTGTATGGTAGTAGGTGTATGGCAGTAGGTGCATGTCTGGCGGTATATTTATTTCTTAATTATCTATTCTATATGATATTTTCCAAATTGGTGTTCTCTTGAAACCTTGGAGATAGATTTAGGTTCGTAAGTCGTCTCAAAAGCCACTAGGTACTGTAAGGCAGAGAGTATAATGCCTTACGTAATATATCGTATGTTAAGCTTTACTCGTAACAAGATATAGATACAGATAGAGACAAAGGTTTTGGTTTTGAGGAAAACCTCCTCAACTGTGGCTTTACGGAGAAAACCCCGCGTTGCGGGAAAACACCCACACAAGAAGGGGGCGAAAAAACCCGCGAGAAAGTTGTATTCATGATATATAAAGAAAAATATCTATAGTAATTTTACTAGCACAATTAGAATTTGTTGCCTCATGATACTCATAAATTTTTCTATTTTACTGATTTAGTTAGTAAAACTGCTTGAATCCGTTAATATGAAAGGAAGAACAATGGGAAGATATTGGCTATTTAAAAGTCAGGGAAACGTAGGGTAAGGAGTGTGGGTCAGTGGAGGTAAACAAAGCAGAAAATACTATCGGCTTTTGGCTACATATTCCTAGTCTTCATTGCCTTATGACTTCTGTGCTCGCCGAATGGCACTAATATTAGACATTAGACGAAACAGACTCAGGTTTCACTTCGTGGTATTCATAAATACAAAACGGCTTCATGATAAAATTCTTTTACTACACCACAATAAAAATTACAAGCACGACCAGGTTTCGTAGCCAAGCTACATCTTCAGGTGACATGAGAAAAAATCCAACAACGTTATATAGGAAACAGTGAGGGTAGGGGAAAGAGGGAGGGGTTGATAGTAAACCAATGGGAAGATAGAAGAAAGGTAGGAATTGCAGGGGGGAGGGAGGGAACAGGAATTTGGGGGGATTAGGTTAAGAAATGATGGTTTGCACAATGGGGGAAGGGTTTTGAAAACAAGAAGTCGTTAAGGATATTATTTTTATTGTGGTGTAGTAAAAGAATTTTATCATGAAGCCGTTTTGATTAGACATTAGAGTTGCATTACTATCCAGTCTGCCACAGTTGTGTGTAAGCTAGCTCGGCGAGAGTTAATATCCCACAAGTCTCCCCCTTAATCTTCGATCCGTTAGAGTTTCCATTCCCAGGATGGAAAATCGACCAGGATGGTAATCATCTTTTCAACCCAAAATATCCCCCTAATGTTTCCTCGATTGGTACCCGAGTTGACTGCCGTAATTCCTTAAATACACATCCCCCTCCTGAGGCGTCCCCCTTCGGTGGCTTTTGGGATATACGTAAATGAAAATCACACCCTTCCCCACGCTCCTGAATGCTCCTACCAGCAAATTTTCCCTTTGAAAATGTACGTGAATTTTATTTCCCTTTTCCCCAATGCAAAATTTTGCTGAATCGGCGTCTTCGATTTTCATTTCGTATTCATCGGTTATGTTTTCCATTATTTCTGCTTCCCCATAGCTCGATAAATGGAAGGCGTTCAGCTGTGTGTCGGTGCAGTATGTAGGACAATGTGCGTTTCATTTAATTTCGTCAACTCTGTGATTATAAGTAAGCTTCTTAGGTATGAATAACGTAGAAAATGACATTAATTTGGATCGCTCTTCATTGGAAAGTGATGAAAATTAGCCCTTAACAGCCTTAGTTGTTAACGTAAGCTTGCAATACCGAGGTCCAGAATTCGAATCCTGGTCAGGGAATGGTTGTCTGCGTTGGGTTGTATCTGTACTGTAGTAAGTTACGTTATTTCAAGGATTAATTGTGAGAATAATCTTGTATGACTAAAACCCGTCCGAAATAAGAATGTGATTATTGTTGTCGTGATTGCTATGATCATGATTATAATTATTATCATTGTTGTTGTTGTTATCGAAGAGAAGGGAGGGGGTCATTGTTCTATAAATAAGTGGAATTTTTCCAAAGATAGTGCTTTGGCTCAGTAAGGGAAGCAAGGATTTCTACCCCACCCCTTACCTTGCCTTCTGTTCCTCATTCCATCTCCAAAGGTCTTTGTAGCTAATGGCGTAGGATTCAAACCACCCTGGGGGCTGAACATTACAAAACGGTACGTTACCCTTCAGAAAAGATCGAATTTTACAGGTGGGTTCTTCGATTATTTTAAAGAATCTAAGGGTGAAGCTATTTTTGGTCCAGGTTATGATTACGTTTACACTGAAATAGACCGAAAATTAGTTATATATTATTTTTGTATCGGCAATTTGTAACTAGACCAGATGGGGGGAATACATTTTTGTTACTTATTTATTAAAGTTTCTTTCTCAAACCAACATGGAAGTTCGTATGGATAAACGATTCTTACGCTGCATTTATCTCGGGTGATACGCTTTGAACTTTCCGTAGAAATATGGAAATAATGTCGTAAATATCGGAAAAAATGGCTTAATTAGAAATGCTAGCTGCTGTCGCTTTTAGAAGAGTTCTGGCAAAAGATTTTTCTCCTACTTACAGTAAGGTTTTGGTATTCTAGTTATGACCAAAACTTTTCCAAGGTCACGATGATCTTTTTTTAAAGAAAACGAGGCAGAGAGAGCATTCTAGGGCACCATAAGGGCAGCCTATAACGAATTTCACAAGAGGCAACTTGGACGTAAAAGTATGTTGAATTTGCGTTTTTCGTATTTTAACTCTTGCGATAAAATGTATTGACCGATGTTTTTCTTCGACTTGCACTAATGCAATGCCACTAAGGTAGCTTAACCTTGTTTCAAATTTCGCACTGATACTTTCCAAATATCCAACTAAAACTTCTTATATTTTCATAATTTTAATTTTTATATGTTACATTTGAAGCATTTAGAAACAAATAACCACTTTCTGAGACATTATACGGCGTTACGGTGTAGACATTATACCGTTTGTCTATAACTTTTTAGGAATAAACCCAATTTCTTTGTATCTGTAAATTATGGCGGATTGAACAACTCATTTCCTAGACTTGTGGTTCCCTAAAATACATATTTACTATATGGCAGAGGTGGGCAAGCATTTTATTGCGTGCCAAACTTATTTTTGGCACGCAAAACAAGTCTTTGCCAAATTTATCTTAAACGTTTAAGGCAAAAATCATCTTATTCGTAAAACTTGTATTTTTTTTCCTTCCGTCAGTTTTATGTGATTTATATAACCATTTAAAAAGCAAAGATTAAGGAAAGGCGTCATTCTTTGCACGATGAAGTCGCACGGCTGATACCAAAGGATATCTATAAATCAGTCTTCAAAATTTGAAATAATACGTTCTCAAAACTTTTCGTTGGCACCAGGAAATATTTTATGTCCGCAATTTCGCAAGTCTTTTGGCAAGAAATCTCAAAAAACCCTTGCCTTATAGTCTAGAGAAGAGGTTCGGCTATATAAGACCTTTTAGGATATTCAATGCGGAACTTTCCTGATTGACTAATTTGAATCTACTCGTTCATGTCACTTTGCTCCCCAATCTCGTTTATTAGGTCAGGAGAAAATAAAATGGAACATATTCTTTATAGGTTTACTTACTAATAAAACCCGTCATCCGATATATATAATATCTTAGGTTTCGGATTGCCAAGTGGGAATGGTCCCGGGTTCGAGGATCCCGTGTTTTAGAAAAAAATTGAAAGCTACATGAATAACCGGATAAAAACGGTCTAGGCAAGCAAATGCAGCGGCGTGGGAGTCGATGCGGAAAAGCAAGTATCATCCACGGCGAATTACGTGTGGCTAAGCCATATTCCTCACAGGGATGTCGCGCCTTCGATTTAACCTTTTTGATTTCTATATCAAAATATTTGAATATATGATGTTCGTCACTGAAGGGTGGTATGAAGGTTTCATATTCGGACAGAATTGCGCTTATGACATATGCACGAAATAAGGTTCCCCATCTCCGGTCTAAAGAGAACCCTGCCTCAGGCACAGGTCATTCCCCCCGTGAAGGTGAGTGCACCGCGCTATCTCAGAGTGAATCACTCATGTCATCACGAGCAGGAAGGCCTTCCCATTTTTTCTTATTTTCGTAACTTTGTTGTTGGTCTTCATTGTTGGTTTCTCTATGGTAAAATCAGCAGAGCAGCCCAATGAACCTTACGCCACTGAATATATTTCCTGAGCCCTGGATTCACAAAAGCATTTCCCATCCGCATCTAAAAGTTCCGTATATATCTTATATCTTTATTTTGTGTCACAGGTATGCCTTTGGTAAGGTGAGATGCAAGAAGAGATTTGAAAATCTCAATCTCGCCCGAATAAAGGCGCATCAAAATCAAAATTATTGTTATTATTTTTTATTAATATAAATTTATAAATAAATAAAAATATTACTCTCCGAGAATGTATTATTAAAATATTAATTTTTATGTCAATTCTCATTTTTAAAAGTTGAAAGGAATACTGACTGGAAATACAATTATAATTATAAAATTAATAAAATATTTTGCGTCGAAATAAATGCTAAATCATAATTGTATCAAGTTTTTTTGAATTGAATTGTTAATCTTCATAGTTTGCCAATTGTACTGAGGTAACTTCAATTCAAAATCGTATTATAATCAATGGAACAGATTCTATGTCATTATTATTATCATCATCATCATCACAATCAGAATAATCATCATCATCATCATCATCATTATTATTATTAATCTGCCCTGACTTAGAGGTTAATTTTCCGCTATCAATTAGTTTGATTGCGTACCTAATTCAGGCAAGAGTTTTCTCTTATTATTTTGCCCGAACCTTATTCATTCTAATTATAGTCTTTTGTGTTTTTCTTTGTATTGCCATTACTCATTCATTACCATCATCATCATCATTATCATCATCACAATCATTATCATCTTCTTTCAGATCCTTATATTCGTGTTTTTTTCCTTCGCATACATTGCAGTTATGAGTACAGAAAAAATATTTACCCAAACATCACTGTCTTTGGTAGTATATTAAACCATGTCACATTTATTTTGTGCATTAGTATTTCAAATGACTCAGGCAAATCAGCAGTAACGTTATCTTTTTAAGTCAAATCCTTTAACTTTGCTATGTCTGAATCTGCTTCGAGGTAACTCAAGGCCTTCTCACGATTTTGTGCAATACTCTCCTAGATTCGTATCCGTTGTTACGAGTCGCAGAAAGGAGAAAGGTCAGCGTACGAGATAGAGAATGTATTCCCTGTGAGCCGCTATCTCGGCAAGGCGAGTAACGAACGGCGGATAAAAGTGAAAGTAGAGAGGTAAAAGTGAAAGAGAGATGGGTTTTTCGAGAAAAATTTGATGCTAGGAAAGAATATGGAAGAGAATGATAGAGGACATGAAATGACGTGGATGGCGGGAGGAAAAAAAAGGAAGAGAAGATAAATGAAGAAAAGATTGGACATTGACGCGAGATAATGAAAAAGTGAAAGTAGTGATGCAAAACAGAAAGAGGAATGGTTTGTCAAAATTGGAGAGAAAGTTTGAAAGACAGCGGGAGGTAGAGAATAACGAAAATTAGACGGAGGATTGACTTGTTGAGTAGGAGGAGGATACTTTATGCATTATTGAAATGTGAGTTTTGGAAAGTTAAGAAAAGAATTTGAAGTGAAAAAATATAATTTTGCCTGCAAATTTAAAGGAAGATAATACTGAAAAACTAGCTTTAAAAAATGAGCGAAAGGACTCTACTATGAAATGAGGAAGTACTCAGAAGATGCGAACTAAAATTGAAAGCAAGCCTGTTCGCGTGAACGTAACATTTCCGTTCCTCGGAGAGAAAAAGTGAGATTATCATGCAGAAAGCACTGGCAAAAGGAAAGTAGTTTTTATTTATTGTTTATGTAAATGAGAAACAGCTTTACTAGTCTAAGGCATTTACAATGGAACAGTCAACATTTCTAAACAAGTGAATTTCTCTAAAGGAAGCAATAGCTTTAGAATTACCCGTACAATATTAGTGGAATGAATATAAATGAAGTCGACCCAGTTGATTACTTCGGAATCACTTTAAAAAATAACATAGACTGTGGCACACATATATGAAAAATCTCCTGGAAAGCAGCTTGGAAAGAAGCTTGGCTTTATAAAGAGCATTGTAAGTAGATGTGATTAAAAAAGTTAGAGGGCAATATTATTTCACTCGAGGAAGGGCAACGCAAGGCGATATGATTTATTGTAAAGTGCTTAAACATTAAAGCAATCGTTACGGAAATGTTCCCAGATGCAGATTGGGTATCCTTGAAAGAATGGAGATCAGACACTACGCTGCGATTTCTTGATGTATTCAGAGAAAGTACATTTGCAGAAGACGTAATCGGTATTATGCAACCCCCATCTGCTAATAGATACTTCTGCCGATCAGACAACAAGCGTAAAACAAGAGAATAAGAAGCGAGGAAAATTTGTTTCATGGGCTCGTTCTATCTACGAAATCTACGCGAAAGCAATAAGCTGAAGAAGTAACTCGAACGCTCGGTTTCTTCACACCAAGCTACACACCGAAAGGCAGCTTGCAGGGTATTTATGTCATTGTAGACATAGATATGTAGTATAAAAACAGTGTACACCGTAGGAAAGATGAAAAAAACATATCGATTCTAAATAAGTAAGTTGATAGTAAGTTCCGGAGCCATACTGTCAAAATATTTTATGCTGCCTTTGGAGCAGTTTTAAAATATTTTGATGTTTTCTGGCCTTAAATAGCAAAATACACAGTAAAAACATTTTTAAATGTCATTGTTCTGAAACATCACTGTTTACGTAGTGTTTCCAATTTTTTTTCCAAGAGTTACTAATTCCAATTCGTATTTCTCCTTTAATTTTCCTTTCGTTTTTATATATTTTCCAATTTTTAACGCGCTAAAATGTAATACATTTTAATTTCAATTTTTTTCGGAGATAAAGTTGTCCGTATAATTTTCGGGAATGTAGCTGTTTGCGATGGAATGAAAGAAAATGAATTGAACAAACGGATCATTTCCGGATTTTAGTTTCTTGTAAAAGGTTGCGATAGTTAGAGAAACAAGGAAAAGGCACAAAAAGATAAAGATCGAACTTGGAAGGAGGTGCAAAAAAGGATGAATACGAAAGGGAAAGCAAAGGGTTAGGGATGAATAAAAGGATGAGAAAGTGTGGAAATGGCGCAAAGAACAAGGGTCAGGGAGAGAACCAAGTCCATCATCAGGAGATGAGAAAATTCTTTAAGCACGTTGTCTTGTGGATCCATCTTGAGTTAACGATGGTAAGGG
The DNA here is from genome assembly GCA_000376725.2 of Ladona fulva. Lineage (NCBI taxonomy): Eukaryota > Metazoa > Arthropoda > Insecta > Odonata > Libellulidae > Ladona > Ladona fulva. The sequence goes on along the minus strand of KZ308490.1, from coordinate 102,273 downwards.
TCCTCTTCCTCTCCCTTGAGTTTCTCATTTCCTTGCAGTAACTCGTTACTCCATCTCTCTCTCTCTGGAGCTTGATAAATTGCTATGATTCTCCTCGGAAATTCTTCCTCCTTTTTTTTTTTAACTCTTTTTCTCTCCTCTCGCCGACTTCATGGAGTTGCTTCCGCGCACTTGAAGAGCAAGGCTGCGCAACTGAGGATGGGACAGAATTGGGGCAATTCTCACTCCGTCTTCTCATTTCCTCATTATTTTGAGGCGTGAGGTTGATTGCTTTGCGAACGGAAGGATTCTGCAGAAAGTGCCCTTTTAAGCGGAAAAAATGCGATTCTTCGCAATTCTATTCGACGAACCAGAATTTGGAATTGGGTGTATATTTTCTTTTCGCGAGGAGTCTTTAAACGACGGTGCTCCATTTTGAGACGTACGTTATTTAAAGGATGAATTTATGTCAGTCTTTCAATCGCTGCGTGGTATCCGTGGCCGTGAAAATTTTCTTTTCGTTTGGCAATTGCGCAAATAGAATTTAATTACCAACTGTACTGTAATCACTATGATGTAAATAGATATAAATTTAGTTTATTTACATTTGTATTACAAAACAACAAACGTTTTCAATAGTCAGACTTAGTTTACCCATTAGCAATCCGTTCTCAGAATGCAATACACTGTTACGTATAAAATATCGTTACACTGCTTCAAGTGTACATCTGTGCTATATATGTTATTATTTATATTTTAATTTTTTTTCATGTTTTAAATTGCATTACACCTGCATCTACATTTGAATCTGCATATTAAAAGAACTATGACATCTGTCACCTCTGGCATGTGATCGGTAGTTCATACGCTATGCAGTTAATGTCCTTCATAGTTTACGGTAGTGTTTTTTTCGAGAAAATTACATTTTTTGAAGCGATCATTTTTAACAACACTCTCTATGATTTATTGCTGTATATGATCATCCTTTATACTTTATATATACAATATGTTATGGAAGGGCATAATATCTGCAGCACCCTCTGAGAGTGTACCATCTTAGAATTTATTTACCTAATTTAACGCAAGTTTTGATATTTTTTCTATAACGATTCTCGCCCTATGTGAGGATAGTACGGGAACACGGTGAAGATAGTATGGAATTTAATATTTATATGGGAAATATTACCAGTTTATCTTTGCAGTTCATAACAGAAACACGGCAACTGTCAGCAGTATCCTTCCTCTTGCACAGATAATCTATTCAAGTTCATTGGATTTTTTTCGCTGCTAACGACAATAGCCTTGTCGAATCCGAACCTAGTATCCTCATATGATTCGAATGTTGAAATTGCTTTTCAAACATTTGTAAGAACAACTCAGAAAGGTTTTAAAGTTCTCTTTTTATGCTTTTTTCGATCGTCGAGGAAATGTAACTTTGATTTACACTCGATAGTCTGGCTGCGCGTTCAATCAAGTTATACATTCCCAAAATTAATGTATAAAGTTCCCAAACTCTTCTGTCAGATTCTGTCACGGAAAACTGCATATATAAGAGTTTGTATGGGAACGATAAACGATCAAGCATTTCCACTAGCCAGACGGGTTAGCTGCCTTATTAGAATCTTTTTGTAGCATAAAGGAGGAGCAGAATTTTATCATCTTATCAGATTCACAGACTACTATAGACGATATGCTGCAAGCAAACTGATATATCATCATCAAATATGCGACGGTTGGCCGAAAAGCAATGCCCCACTTTTTCTTCCAGCGAAAAACTATGCTAGCAATTCAAAATTGTGACTTTCTTGTATGTATGCGCATACTTTCAATTTTCTCCTGCAGATAGCATAACTGTAGAAAGATTTCAAAGAGAGTCTGACCGTGATAAAAGTTACAGACAATGTGTTGTGAATGAATTGCAAACTCTATGTAACATCGACAGTCGATAGGAGTGCAGTTGGTTGCTGGGTATGGAGGGTGAGCGAATCAGAAGGCGGTTAAAAATGTAAACCAGGGTCCTTAATCAGAGCGAGGATTGGTACCGACAGGACATACATCCACTAGTGAATCGCTGGAAAACGGCAATAGAACTTGAAAGAGATTATTTGGAATTATTCATAAGTGTAGATAAAACATCATTCTTTCATATGTGTAAATTTCATTTTTGTAAAGTATATATTTTTGAGTTGAAAATATAGGGCATTTGTTTCTGACCAATCTTCATATTATATNCTTAAAAATAATAAGTTATAAATATTGAAAATTTTACCTAGAACAGATATATATTTAACAATCCCACAAGAGGCCAAAATGTCTAAAAGATGCTGTCACTTACTACCCCTACCCTATTATCTTTAGAAATACCAGTGTTATCTATCGATGAATAACTTTGAGGAACTGAAAGGGCTTGCCCCCTGCCACGCGCCACCGGCGGTTTTCAGGGTTTGAATGTGAATGTGAAATCCACGCTAGGAAGTTTGAAAAAATAAATAAGCAAAGTTTCATACAAACAAATTTTGTTTTATGAAAATATTTGTCTCTCAGAAATTATTTTACCTGGAGCAATTCAAAGGTTATTTCTTCGTACTTCCAAAAATGAGCGTGTTAACAGAGGCATAAGAATAACTGAAGTATAAATTTGGAAATTTGCTGTATAAGGACAAATTGACATATTATTAGATCAATTTAGGATGTTTCCATCGTTCTATTTTCCAAAGCAGTTTTTCAAGTTTGATTTTGAATTCAAGTTTTCAATGAACAGACCAAAGTAAGGATAAAGTCACACGGAAATCATTAGATACCTCAACCTAACATTTCATGTTTCAAATCTCTGTTTCAGGATCTATCTCTTCTTTCCCTAAGGTCACGCCTTCTTTCGCCACTGCTCTTATTTTCTCCTCTCCGCTGGATTCCTCGTTTATTTACCGGTCCCATAGCTACCGCAGACGCGTTAATTTTTTCGCCACCTATTTACTCCCCGGGAGCGTCTCTCTGTAAACCCATTCCGCCTCATCTGGCCTCTCCCCACTTAATTTCCTCTCCTTTTTTTTTAACGCCATTATTCACAATTAATCGCGATCTTTCCCCTGAATCTCCTTAACCCCGCTTCCATGGCGACTGCTTCGTTTCGTCCATCTCCATCTCTTCATTTCCCGTCGCATTCCTTCTACCATTCTTTCCCTTAATATCCTCTCCCTTCCATCTTTCTATTTCACTATCATTTCCTGTTTTAATTTCTCAGGATTCTCGTTCGAGTCTTAAGCCAACAGCTGTCGAATTGTATAATCCTTGGTGTTTTTTAGAAAGGTGTTCTTAATCTTTCCTATGCTGGCCTTTTTCTCGTTATTTTTGTAACAGCGGTGTCCTTTAACGTGTCATCGATGACATTCCGCCTTCCTGCCGGTTTTCCTCTCTTAAAATCCCCCACAAAATTATATATCTTTCGCTTATGGATAAATTCTTCCTTGATCAGTGACAGCCAGCGGTGACGTTCTGTACTACAAAAAATATTCCAAGTTCTATTCTGTTCTCGCTGGAGTAGTGGTTAGCGTGCTAGCTTAGCTACGCCGAGGTCTCAGGTTCGAATTCTGGTCAGGGCATGGTTCTTTGTGTTCGTCTTTCCTAGGTTAATCGTAAGAGTAGTCTCATTACATTTAAATTCGCCTAATCAATGACATCATCAATTCTAACAGGATCACAGCCTAACAGTACTCCTGATCATGTTAGACATTTTTCGTGCCCGTTTTATGGGATTTTGTATGATATTTCTTCCCAAAATATTCCAGCTTTGTAAGTCAAATATTGTATTTCTTTTACTGAAAGCTGCTACGTATTATTTTGCTAATATTTCGAAAGCATTTCTCAGAGTGACGCATCGCTTTTAATTCCTATCACACAAAAACATCAATCATTTCAGCTTCACTTACGGTCTTTCGCCATAATAGAAACCGGCTCCTTGCATCAGTTCTTGATCTACTACTACTATTGTGGACTTATTGATGCATGTCCCAGCTATTGTGTTCATTTTACTGAATAGCGTCTAGTATTGCATCCTCATATACTTCCATACCTCAATTTCCAAACTGTTTGATTACGAAGGTAGGGATTTTTCTCTGAAAGTTACATTCTCGAAATTACTCCCTTCCTTAAAGCCATAGCGGATTAATCAAAATCCGAAATTTAGCTCACCATAACTCCCTACGCTTTCTATCGATAAATCCAAAATTCGAAGGCTATGAGTATTCTATTTGTGTCTCCTAACCGTACGTAATTTTCCCAGTACTAAGTCACGCTAAACTCAGCCTAACGATAACGAGTCGCTTCAATCTTCGGAAAGTTCTGATTTAACACGTGCGGATTGGAGGAAGGCACACTTATCTTCGCTCCTACCCTGAGCTGAGGAAATGAGATAATATTCCCAGGTCTACTCCTGCCGCAGGCTGATACAGAAGAGGTTTCAGGGGGTATCGAAAAGTGTTTTGGGGCCACGAATATTTGATAAATGGGTTTTATATGTGGAATACTCTATCTTCGGCAACAACACGTCGGTGGTCTATGGAGGGCATCTCATTTTGGAAAATATTAAGGTTTCGGGAGAACACAACGATTCATGTCCTAAGGGCAAGAAAGTTTTGAAAAACAATCTAGGCCAAATTATGATTTGATTAGGCTTGTTTTTATTATAAAAATGGAAATTCGAATCCCTGTTTTCATTTATTTAATGGCGTCAAACGAATTCAGGTCGAATCATATCTATAACACTCGTTGTTGTTCACAAAAATAGCATTAATAATTGATTACTAAGCCCGGAAATCTTTGAATCATTGAAAAAATATAAAACTGGTGAAACAAGAACGAGAATGAGTGGAACAACAGCTGACTGATAGGGTTTAGCAAAGATCTCTAATTGGAGAGTGAAAAGAAGGAATGATTATGAAAATTACTTTCTTTACCTTTAGAGAACCACAAATGTATGAAAATCACCGGATATTACAGCCTATTTCCCATATATTTTTGATCACTGAAATGGAAAAGAGTTATTTTCGGTACATATCTCGATGCATCATTAGAAATGTTTGAAACAACATCCCTATGAAACGCATTAAGATTGCATGATTTACTGATTTTATTTGATACATTTACGAAAATATTTGCTTGCGCTTATTTCATAAAAAATAAAGCCAAAGAAGCAATTCGAGGAACCATATTCCTAGTCGTCATGAAAGCCGATAAATTAATGTCCTCATCGATAGTTTCAAGAGAAGAAGTTGGCGAAACATTGGTAATTACTTAAAAATAATAAGTTATAAATATTGAAAATTTTACCTAGAACAGATATATATTTAACAATCCCACAAGAGGCCAAAATGTCTAAAAGATGCTGTCACTTACTACCCCTACCCTATTATCTTTAGAAATACCAGTGTTATCTATCGATGAATAACTTTGAGGAACTGAAAGGGCTTGCCCCCTGCCACGCGCCACCGGCGGTTTTCAGGGTTTGAATGTGAATGTGAAATCCACGCTAGGAAGTTTGAAAAAATAAATAAGCAAAGTTTCATACAAACAAATTTTGTTTTATGAAAATATTTGTCTCTCAGAAATTATTTTACCTGGAGCAATTCAAAGGTTATTTCTTCGTACTTCAAAAAATGAGCGTGTTAACAGAGGCATAAGAATAACTGAAGTATAAATTTGGAAATTTGCTGTATAAGGACAAATTGACATTATCCCTCATATTTACTACCATATTGTGTCTTGCTTGTAGCCCAATGCAACCAGTATTCTCTAAAAGTTACATAATAATACATGAGGTCCAACGTTACTCGTATTCAGCAACATGGGAGCGCCGTGGTTATACGCAACCCGCAATTAACATTTGTTTGGTGGGTTGCATAATCATTAGGATACGTTTCTAATTCTCTGTAAGGAGGATGGGATTTTTTTCACATTTCGTAAATTTCATTATATTCAAATGCTTAATGTATTAGGAGCGCTTTAATGCATTACGCTATGATGAAATAGAAACTTTAACGTTATAGGACGAACTACCGTAAATGCCTCCGGTTAGAAAGAAGGTATATATAAGATCAAAAAATTTAACAACTTTAATGTAGCAGCTAATGGATGCAAATGTATTCAGATTAGCCTAGATGTAATTATTGGTAAAAATATCCTTCAGTATACATTTTCACATATGCTAATGCATAAGCTGTTTGGTATTTAATACCAATGAGAGAATAAATTAGTTGCAAGCAACTAAATTTAGTCTGATTTTATTGTTTATTCACAAATTCTAAAAAAACCATGTATTTATTTTCCACAACCGACTCTTAGTGACCATTTTTGTCAAAGTGTTGAAATCTTTAGGTAAAAATTTCAATGGGTAGAGGACTTAAATATGAGATGGGGGAATGGTGGGTAGGGGAAGAGAGGTAGGTCTAAGGAGTGGGTGGGGAGAGTTGAAGAGCGTAGCAAAGTGGCAGGTAGGAGAGGTTGTTTATTCTTTAGAGATGTGCGCTGCGAAATTCCGCGAAGTCACGCTTCAGTATCATTCTTTTTTCTTTTACCACTAATTCAAGAAATGGATTAATACGGGGACGTGTCTATGAAAAAGAAAATTAAAGGCATTTTATTTTACCTTGAGCAAGGCAATTCTTTATCAGTGGAAACAAAAAATTTAATCTTCGAGGATCGCAATTATAGTGGTATTTTTAGGGTATAAAAACCAATATCTAGGCGTTGAAACAAAACGTCATTGGAAATGTAGCAAGAATAATTTTTCTCTCGAGCGACGCCTAGAGTTTCGGCTAGTTGAATTACAAAATTCGCGATACAATTTCGCGTTGACTGACCTAAAATGTTCGAGTGTTAATGTTGCAGGGTTGCATAAATGTCTCACCCCAAGCGTTGTCCTTAATCGCAATCGCTAGGGGAACGCAAAAATATGTCTTTGTCATAGCTCGCGGTGCAGCATTCCTTGCTCGATTTACCAGCGCCATTACTTGTGATGATGCAAAGCCTTCCCTTCCACTCTTTGAGCTCTCGTCGCTTCTACGCAACGCATTCTGCAGTATTCCCTCAGCAGAACGGTTTCGCCAGCTTGGAATCGCATTTGCTCAGTTCAATAATTCCTCGGGAGGAGAAACGCGAGTGATTTTGCAGCATCCCAGAGGAACTGAAACCTAATGGAGCTTTGCTGGTTAAATCATTCAAGCTCTCCTGCATTTGCTGGAAACTTAGGATTTCCGATTGGACTCTAATGATATCCATTCCGCATCAGTTGTTTTCATTTACCATGGACTTACATCTAACTGATGACATGGATTTTTGAAGGTTCACATTAAACCATATTCCATGAATATTTTCCTTGACTTATCGATGTTGGAGAAAAATGTTTATTTATCATTTATATCGAAACTTTAATTACTTTCACCTAAAAGATACCTTAACTTTAGTGCTGACGATATTTAATTTTGGTATCAAGGCGTTCCGGTTGGCTTTTAAAATTAATTCGTGAGAATAGCATAATGCTGGAGGGGACGTTTCAATAGTTAACTTGCCTTAAAAGTCTCCCGAATCGTTGTTCTGGCAGAATAGCAACCAACCGGAAATTGGGAGACCCGAGTTCAATCCCCGGTCCTTTCAAACGTTTTTTCATGTCCCTTTCTCATTAAGAATTAATTAATAT
>KZ308490.1:52363-75131 GCA_000376725.2 Ladona fulva | reverse complement strand
TTGTAGTTATTAATTAATTTAATCATCAGTGTTGTTTTTCTATTTAGCAAGTAATTAATTCCATGGAAATCATCAAAACGTATTTTCATTCCAGTTTTTACTCTGGTTCATAATAAAGGCATGTTTTGTTTATCTCGGTTCATCTTTGGCAACCGCTGATAAACTGGTGCAAACTGTTTCTATTTTGATCCGAAAATATTTTAATTTTAATCACTCTGAAAGGTTTGTTATCTTCTTCAATATTAATAGCATTGCCACAATTTTAACTTTTAGATTAATTATTTTTATTATATTCTTTATATTAAAGAAATAATCCAAAAATGCTGTCAATGATTAAAAAGCAATTTTACGGCCTTTTGGATTTGAGCAATTTTGATTTTCTCTTTTTGCTACATCATAAAAATGTCGATACATGTATACACTCTAGTTTATATTTTATAAAACCTTTTGGCCCAATAATTTGTGAAATATATGCTGCTTTTTGTCTAATTTGAAATGAGCAACGAGACGTCTGTTTGAATGAATGATATATTTTTGAGTACTTTCCATAAAGGCCGAGCAAAAATAAATAAATTTTATGCCAGTAATCTGAATTACCCATACCTCATTAACTTTCAATTATTATTCAATTATTACGGATAGATAAAAGTAGACCTGATTCGGTAACAATACTTTTCATCTAATTACAAGCCATATTGCAATTTCCTTATGCATACATTTTACAAAAGTCTGTTATCGCCCACCATACGATGCTATGAGTTATTGCTTATCTTTTTATACATTTGTTTGTTCTCTATATGTATTTATTACCAACTGTCACTAAGGTGAACATATTTTTAATGGTCATCCATATTAACTCAGGGGGAGAGTAATGCTTTCGAATATCGTATGAATTATTTAATATTATAAATAACTCTACGCAGATTTCAAAATGGTGAATTGTAAATTGACTTTGCACAGGATAAATAAATGCAGCAACTTTTGAGCTAAATTAGATTATATAACTGAAAAATTCACAAATGGCTGTTGCATAGTGAATAAATAATAGCGTGCCGTATCGCTTTAGGTTCTAGAATACTTTCTCTTTCGCTTCTGGTCCAGTGCGATTGCCCTATTCCACAGATCTGGGTAATTCATGGCTTTATTACTATAAATTCGCAGCCGTGGTGAGTATCAGAAGCGGGGAAAGTTGTTTGCGCCTCACAAAATCGCAAACGCGACGCGACAGTGAAAAACTATTCAACAACAACGAACGCTTTCACTTGCAGCGAAGCCGCTTGATATACTAACTCAGGAATAATGGCCGAAACTAGCGGCATTGGACAGTAGTCGACTTCGTTTACGTACGTATTTCTTACTTAAAAAATTAAAAGCAGCTCATACGAAGGATTGTATGTCCATACGAAGAGATCCAAGAGTAACTAATGTTAAACTAAGAAAATTACTACTACATACTTAATACTAGGATGAATTTGTCAATAATGCTCGCATAGGAGTGAAAACCAAAATAAAGTTATAGAATAGGAGAAAAAATATCAGGTGATAAAACTGGTGATAGATTGTTAAATAACAATGCATTCTGTATTGGTTAGAAAGTAAAGAAAAGAAACTCACTCCTCATATTTCATAGTATGAACCCCACTCCTCATTTCCTATCCCGAGCTTTGGGAGGCTGGATGTCGGAAATGGTTTGTATTACGCCAGCCTAAGGGTTGCTGATTTTACCNTATAATTATAGCCATTTCCAGAGTTACTGATGGCGTCGAACGTACATTTGTACGTATTACTTTAGAAATGCAGGTTCAAATAATTAACCTGAATATAATTTTTCCTTTACCTTTCGGTAGGATTTTATGTAGGATAGGATTCAATGCCTTAAAATTCTCCACTGAAAGCCGCTTCCTTTAGTCATTCTTTCACTTTGTTTACAAGCCATTACATTTTCTTATTCCTCTTTCTTATTATTGTGATGACTTTAATGCTATGTACATCGGCCAAGTCTCCTCCTTTGCATTTTTCCAACTTTTTATAGGAAAATTGCTATTCCATAAGTTTTTCTCCGGAAATCCCAAATTTTCAAACCGAAGGTCCTTTCCTGAATGTTCTCGAGCAGCTCGAAATCATGCGTCACTTTTCCTGCCCTCATTTTTCCCTCTATAACGAGCCTCTTTTCCTATCTTCTTCCCCATCTTAGAATCTGCCCTCATACCCTCTACCAATATTTTCACTCCTATTGGAAACACCACCAACCATTCCCATCTTCCTCTCTTTCCTTCCCCTAATTTGTATATGTTGTCTGAATGGCTAATATTTAAGTTTAGTATGTTACTTAACGATAGTAAAGTAACGCCGCAACCGGTTATCAGATAAAAAATTTAGTGTGAAGGAATATATTGGACTCCGGGATAGTCAAGTGGGCAACGCGTTCCCTTCTGTAAAAGTGGTCCCGGTGAGGGACTACGTGTGAAATGACCTAAGATTTCGAAGTACTTTTAGCAGAACTACTCCTACTACTAATTTTGTGTGGAATAATATAGATATTTNCCTCTTTCTTATTATTGTGATGACTTTAATGCTATGTACATCGGCCAAGTCTCCTCCTTTGCATTTTTCCAACTTTTTATAGGAAAATTGCTATTCCATAAGTTTTTCTCCGGAAATCCCAAATTTTCAAACCGAAGGTCCTTTCCTGAATGTTCTCGAGCAGCTCGAAATCATGCGTCACTTTTCCTGCCCTCATTTTTCCCTCTATAACGAGCCTCTTTTCCTATCTTCTTCCCCATCTTAGAATCTGCCCTCATACCCTCTACCAATATTTTCACTCCTATTGGAAACACCACCAACCATTCCCATCTTCCTCTCTTTCCTTCCCCTAATTTGTATATGTTGTCTGAATGGCTAATATTTAAGTTTAGTATGTTTTACTTAACGATAGTAAAGTAACGCCGAAACCGGTTATCAGATAAACAATTTAGTGTGAAGGAATATATAGGACTCCCTGATAGTCAAGTGGGCAACGCGTTCGCTTCTGTAAAAGTGGTCCCGGGTTCGTGTCCCGGTGAGGGACTACGTGCGAAATGACCTAAGATGTCGGAGCACTGTTAGCCGTGCTGCTTCTACTACTAATTTTGTGTTGAATAATACAGATATTTTATCTCTCTGATACAGCTTTATAATGAAATTTAAGAATCTCCTCGATTTTAGTAAAAGCAAGGTGTATTATTCCGGCAAAATTACCAATTTTACAGAAAATTAATTTTTAAAATACCATAATGATAACAATATTTTTCTATTAGTATTCTATGAAATCGCTCATAACTAATTACGATAAGCTCAGTGAGCACCATAACAGCAATGCCAACAAAANAATAATTAGACAAAATAAGGATGAAATTAAACGAAAATAATAAAAGGGAAAGAATTTGGGAAAGAGGTTTGCGACTGCAGGATATTAAAAAAATACAATTAACATATTAAATGAACAATTTCATTCCAATTACGAGTTAAAAACATTGTCAGAAAATTCATCGTTAAGAGAGATGAATTCATAGTGTGGGACGCACAACCGAAATTTATTCAAGGCTAGATACGGAAGTTCTAGAAACCTTACATATTCAAGTTACATTGGACATTAATTGAAAACATATCTATATAACAGGTAAAAACCCTGCGAGCAATCAACATGAGAAAATGAGAATTTGTCAGAAAAAAGAAATCAATATTGAAAAGTAATACGATGACAAATAATATAGGGTAATATTTAGATACATAATGACAAAAAAGAATGTGCTACACAGTAGAGAATGGTGTACAATACCTTCGAAACCTACAGAAAGTTAACTAAATTCGCAAAAAAGGCAGGCTTAATCACATCTGAAAACCAAGAAAAATTGCACAAACAAAGGATTATGGCCAGACAGACGCAATAGTATGCAATGGTGTCGTTAAAGCAATTGCAGTTATTAATTATCACGTATAGGCTTAAAGCTTCAGTTGTTTAAATTGCTTGAAAAAATACGTATATTTCTCGGTACCTATCTATCTGTCACCTGAGATATATATCTCAGGTGAATGAGTAAGTTTGTCTCGTGCTCCCGGAGATCCAAGTGGGCAACGCATTCGACTTCGGTGAAAGCAGTCCCGGGTTCGATTCCTGGTGGGGACCTAGATGCGAAATTGCCTAAGTTGTCGCAGAACTTTAACAATACTACTACAATCTCTAAGACAATACAGGGAGTTCAAAATTCTTCCCTAAAGACGATCATTGTTGTCCGCAATAGGTGATTTTCACTTGCTGTTGTTGCGAGAGTTTCTTTGCCGTAATGTTTCGTTATTAGTCACTCGCGACAATGGTGAGCGACCCATCTCCCGTTAATTTAACTTATAATCCAAGTTGACCGATCTTTCGTTACGCTAGAAAGTACCTAGATTTTAAGATAAGAAGGCATTTCCTGGCGTAATTTGGCTTTGGTTCCTTAGGTAAATTTGGCACCTCTGCCTCAGTCCTTCATAAGCGTAAGGAAACTTTTAAACTTCTTGTCTCTGAGTAGTGAGGAAACAAATGGGAAGAGGATTACAGCAAGGCAGTTGTGCATGAACAGTAGGACCAACTTGGCCGTTGGGAAATATCCCGCCATCCCTCACCCCATTTCATCTTCCTTTTCCTTTCTCCTCGAGTGTCCTTGAGAAAGGAAGATTTCTGATTTCCTTCCTCCAACTGCAGAGGGAACCACGTTTCTCTCTTTTTCCGCCCATTCATTCACCCACGCCTCATTGAGTCCGAAATGCCTTCCTCTTTTTTCCTCCCATCAATTCCTCATCCCTCCACCGAAGCGTTTCGGATTGTTTTGCTCATTTACATTAATTGCTGCCGTTATAAATCGGAAGTGGATTCGCCGGATGGTCACAATATCGGTGCCCCAAACTAACCAATTTGCAGATCGATTTCGCTTTTTAGGAGGTGAATTCAGAGGAAAACGGATCTATAATATCAGTAGAAATTCTTATTAAGCTATTTAAGTGCTTGAAGACCTGAAGTAAGGCCCGAAGACAGTATTTTAATCTTCACGTACATAAATACCTTGCAAGCCGCCCTTCGGCGTATGGCAGGGGGTACGAACACCAACCGTTCGAGTTACCTCTTTAGCTTATAGTTGTCGTGTATCGTCTGGAGAGAATGAGTCCCTAAAAAGACTTGCCCTCGCATCTATTTCTCTTTTTTTACGCTCATTGTCGGATCGGCAGAAGTAGCAGAAGGGGGTCGCATGATACCGATTGCATCTTTCGCAAATGTACTTTGTCTGAATTTATTAAGCCATCGCAGCCTAGCTTCTAATCACCTTTGTTTCAAGGATTCTCAACCTGCGTATGAGAGTATTTTCGAAACGCTTGCTTTTCTATCGTAGCACTTTTTAGCAAATCCTATATCCTGATTGTGCTGCACTTCCTCGATTTCAAGAATATTCGTTTCATCCGCTGGATCCCACATACCCGCCGCATATTCCAAATGAGGTCTGACTAAGGTGAAATAACTAATAATCTAAGATTCTCGTAAGCCGTCGAAGATAATAAGTAACAACAAAGTTATTAATCATCGTTGTAATTAAATTTCTTAAGGTATTACTGTAATGGTAAGCATAGAGGACCTGCGTTAGGCATCTCAGCGAGTACAAAATAAATAGATGAATGCTAATGAATAATTTTCGGTTCCAAAAGTATATTATATTTTTATTGGTTTTTCAATGGAACTCAAGATGGACGATTGGATATCCCCACTAGCAATTCCAACCATATGCGAAACCAATCTCGATATCTATCTCTAATATCAATTAGCATTACTATCAAGAGAGGGAATGTCTTGCCAAGCCTTGATATGTGCATTGGTTTCGCTAATTAAGTATCCATTTATCAATAATAAGGTAGGATAAGTACAAGAAACCGATACTAACTAAAAATGGTGGTATGGTTGAGTAAAATATGGAAGTAACACGTGAAATGACTCAAGCCAGTGTGTGAATAAAATAAGATAAATACTTTCAATTATTCCAGTCGCCGAAAATAATGGAAATTAAAAATAACCAGTAGAACCGAAAAAAGACAATCATAGTGAAAATCAGGGCCGGTTCCCTGAAATACTTGAGCCAATCACAGAATTTTCCAGATCGCCAAATTTATGTACATAAATATCGAAAATCTTTATTCATTCTTGGCTAGAACCTCAACCCGTCTATCAATGACTACACAATCCCTTATGAGAAAACAGCTTTATCAATCAAGATGAAGAATGAGGTAGTTTGATAAGGAATGAGGTAGGACCTTTGCAGTTCTAATTGATCCGGGATGATTACTAAAGGAAAACTTCCGGAAAAGAGCAGCACGACGTACTTATCAATAAATAATAAAGCTTTGGGTAGTAGTAAACTTAAAGGTCTAGTAAAAATTAACAAAAGTTACGCCTGTAAGCAAAAACGTTTACATACCTCGTTAACTTTCAAATTATTAAAGACAGAAGCAAAAGACCTTGTTCAGATTTATTCTTATATATAGAAGGGATTGCCCATTCTCTCTTTTAACCGACACAAATTACAAAAAAAAACGAAAATACACAACAGGAATAATAATTAGACAAAATAAGGATGAAATTAAACGAAAATAATAAAAGGGAAAGAATTTGGGAAAGAGGTTTGCGACTGCAGGATATTAAAAAAATACAATTAACATATTAAATGAACAATTTCATTCCAATTACGAGTTAAAAACATTGTCAGAAAATTCATCGTTAAGAGAGATGAATTCATAGTGTGGGACGCACAACCGAAATTTATTCAAGGCTAGATACGGAAGTTCTAGAAACCTTACATATTCAAGTTACATTGGACATTAATTGAAAACATATCTATATAACAGGTAAAAACCCTGCGAGCAATCAACATGAGAAAATGAGAATTTGTCAGAAAAAAGAAATCAATATTGAAAAGTAATACGATGACAAATAATATAGGGTAATATTTAGATACATAATGACAAAAAAGAATGTGCTACACAGTAGAGAAAAGTAAAGTATTTATAATACATAAATATCATTAAAGGGCTTCTGGATAGCCATGAGGGTAACGCGTTCGACTTCGGGTTCGATTCCCGGTAGGACCCTGCGTGCAAAATGATCTCAACTGTCGTAGCCCTTTTAGCAATACTACTACTACAATAATATTACAGAGAATAGCAAATGGTAATCAAAATCAAATGTATATTTTTCCCTACTCCTTTCAAAAGACAGAAGAAAATGTTCCCATGCATCGAAATAGGTTTGTAATAATCTCTTATATTAATTTCTGTAATTGGAAGAAATTACGTATTCTTTGAAAATTCGGAAACATCAATAAAGGAATCGTATAACATACAAATACATTTTATAACAAAATGACGGTTTCCCGTAATTGTGGGACACGAACACGAACACGATAAAAACGAATCATGTATGTCTTTCTGTTACTCAATAAAGTGGATATCTCGAGTTATACCGACGTAATTATCAAAAATGCATCGACTCAATCTTTGACTTTTGCTATCATCCATCATCGTCCTTTCCATAAGGCTCCGCAGTATCGAAACATTAATGTCAAAACTGGAAAACGAAGGAAAGAAGTCACGCAAATTACAGATTAATGCGTTTTAAGAGGAATTCTAGAAAACCCAATCCGCCGTGCATTAACTTCGGGTCGATCCATCCATTATTCCAAGATCTGAGACTCGAAAAGTGTATGTAAATCTCCTTAGTGGTTGGAGAAGTAAGATTTGATTTGCATAGCCCACCAGAGGGGATATTTGATTCGACAGAATTCGAGTAACTCTTCATGTTCTTTCTTATCCCTTCTGTTTCCAGACAAGTGGAATACATTTTGAAACAATTTCAATGATACTCCGTTTTATTCGGTTTAGCTAGATTTTTCAAGGGAAAGATTAAAGGTATGTCTGAGAGGAAAATTTTTGAATTGCGAATTTTTCCAGCACTTCTTGGCTTTGTTAATCTACTAAAACTTGTGTAATTTTCAATTTTTTCTTTCCTGGTGAGAAACAAAATGCTTGTTTATTTGTTACCATATCTCAACAAACCTTAAAAGGGATGAAGACCAAAGCAAATGGGGCATGTTCTTCGTATTGATGTCCGAGAACTTTCATTACTATAGTATAGATGGTGTATACAAGAATCCATTTTATACATGGTAATATAAAATTTTGTATATGGTAACATTTGTCGTGGCCGGACAATTGAGCGCCTTTGACAATTGAGTGCGTGACAACTGAGCGCTGTGATCTATAATTATGATTTAATAATGATAATAACGATTTAAGGGTCTGTAAATTCACGGAAAAAGAATGTATGCCATATGAATATAGAAAAGTAAACGGAAACACTGCCGACGAAAATAAAACGAAATGCTGCCGTAACCTGAGGTTAAACAAAGAGAAATCTAACTATAACAGTATTTTACAAATTATGCTATCTGTCAGATTGTCAAAAATTAATATAACATAGTCTTTACGTTACGTTTAGTCGTGAGACGCGCTCAATTGTCGCAGTGCTCAGTTGTCGCGCGCTCCATTGTCGCTGGCGCTCAGTTGTCACTCACTCCATTGTCGCTGGCGCTCAGTTGTCGCGCGCTCCATTGTCGCTGGCGCTCAGTTGTCACTCACTCCATTGTCGCGCTCTCAATTGTCGCGGAGCCAACTTTTGTACATGGTAACATGAATAATAATAACAATAACAACCACGGTAACTTGAGAACAATACTGGTGTCTCGGCCTTGGTTTTTCTGATTTATAAATAGCTAACATCGTGATGAATATGTAACTAAGGATGAGTGACTCAGTCCAAACAGAATGATACTTTCGATGATACTATATATATTCCTATGCTAGTTGACTTACAACGTATATTTTCTTGCGTTTCTGTTTCTTACGTTAGAAAGTGTACTTTCAATATAAATAACGATGATTTTAGCACGGGATTTCAGTTTTACTTAGCAAGGCCCTAAGGACTTGACGAAATCTCAGCGAGTACAAAATAAATAGATGAATGCTAATGAATAATTTTCGGTTCCAAAAGTATATTATATTTTTATTGGTTTTTCAATGGAACTCAAGATGGACGATTGGATATCCCCACTAGCAATTCCAACCATATGCGAAACCAATCTCGATATCTATCTCTAATATCAATTAGCATTACTATCAAGAGAGGGAATGTCTTGCCAAGCCTTGATATGTGCATTGGTTTCGCTAATTAAGTATCCATTTATCAATAATAAGGTAGGATAAGTACAAGAAACCGATACTAACTAAAAATGGTGGTATGGTTGAGTAAAATATGGAAGTAACACGTGAAATGACTCAAGCCAGTGTGTGAATAAAATAAGATAAATACTTTCAATTATTCCAGTCGCCGAAAATAATGGAAATTAAAAATAACCAGTAGAACCGAAAAAAGACAATCATAGTGAAAATCAGGGCCGGTTCCCTGAAATACTTGAGCCAATCACAGAATTTTCCAGATCGCCAAATTTATGTACATAAATATCGAAAATCTTTATTCATTCTTGGCTAGAACCTCAACCCGTCTATCAATGACTACACAATCCCTTATGAGAAAACAGCTTTATCAATCAAGATGAGGAATGAGGTAGTTTGATAAGGAATGAGGTAGGACCTTTGCAGTTCTAATTGATCCGGGATGATTACTAAAGGAAAACTTCCGGAAAAGAGCAGCACGACGTACTTATCAATAAATAATAAAGCTTTGGGTAGTAGTAAACTTAAAGGTCTA
The DNA here is from genome assembly GCA_000376725.2 of Ladona fulva. Classification (NCBI taxonomy): domain Eukaryota; kingdom Metazoa; phylum Arthropoda; class Insecta; order Odonata; family Libellulidae; genus Ladona; species Ladona fulva. The sequence continues at coordinate 65,308 of KZ308490.1, read as the reverse complement.
GTAAAAATTAACAAAAGTTACGCCTGTAAGCAAAAACGTTTACATACCTCGTTAACTTTCAAATTATTAAAGACAGAAGCAAAAGACCTTGTTCAGATTTATTCTTATATATAGAAAGGAATGCCCAATCCCCCCTTTAAACCAAAAAAAATAAAAAAAAAAACGAAAATACACAACAGGAATAATAATTAGACAAAATAAGGATGAAATTAAACGAAAATAATAAAAGGGAAAGAATTTGGGAAAGAGGTTTGCGACTGCAGGATATTAAAAAAATACAATTAACATATTAAATGAACAATTTCATTCCAATCACGAGTTAAAAACATTGTCAGAAAATTCATCGTTAAGAGAGATGAATTTATATTGTGGGACGCACAACCGAAATTTATTCAAGGCTAGATACGGAAGTTCTAGAAACATTACATATTCAAGTTACATTGGACATTAATTGAAAACATATCTATATAACAGGTAAAAACCCTGCGAGCAATCAACATGAGAAAATGAGAATTTGTCAGCAAAATAGAAATCAATATTGAAAAGTAATACGATGACAAATAATATAGGGTAATATTTAGATACATAATGACAAAAAAGAATGTGCTACACAGTAGGGAAAAGTGAAGTATTTATAATACATAAATATCATTAAAGGGCTTCTGGATAGCCATGAGGGTAACGCGTTCGACTTCGGGTTCGATTCCCGGTAGGACCCTGCGTGCAAAATGATCTCAACTGTCGTAGCCCTTTTAGCAATACTACTACTACAATAATATTACAGAGAATAGCAAATGGTAATCAAAATCAAATGTATATTTTTCCCTACTCCTTTCAAAAGACAGAAGAAAATGTTCCCATGCATCGAAATAGGTTTGTAATAATCTCTTATATTAATTTCTGTAATTGGAAGAAATTACGTATTCTTTGAAAATTCGGAAACATCAATAAAGGAATCGTATAACATACAAATACATTTTATAACAAAATGACGGTTTCCCGTAATTGTGGGACACGAACACGAACACGATAAAAACGAATCATGTANTATTAATTTCTGTAATTGGAAGAAATTACGTATTCTTTGAAAATTCGGAAACATCAATAAAGGAATCGTATAACATACAAATACATTTTATAACAAAATGACGGTTTCCCGTAATTGTGGGACACGAACACGAACACGATAAAAACGAATCATGTATGTCTTTCTGTTACTCAATAAAGTGGATATCTCGAGTTATACCGACGTAATTATCAAAAATGCATCGACTCAATCTTTGACTTTTGCTATCATCCATCATCGTCCTTTCCATAAGGCTCCGCAGTATCGAAACATTAATGTCAGAAGTGGAAAACGAAGGAAAGAAGTCACGCAAATTACAGATTAATGCGTTTTAAGAGGAATTCTAGAAAACCCAATCCGCCGTGCATTAACTTCGGGTCGATCCATCCATTATTCCAAGATCTGAGACTCGAAAAGTGTATGTAAATCTCCTTAGTGGTTGGAGAAGTAAGATTTGATTTGCATAGCCCACCAGAGGGGATATTTGATTCGACAGAATTCGAGTAACTCTTCATGTTCTTTCTTATCCCTTCTGTTTCCAGACAAGTGGAATACATTTTGAAACAATTTCAATGATACTCCGTTTTATTCGGTTTAGCTAGATTTTTCAAGGGAAAGATTAAAGGTATGTCTGAGAGGAAAATTTTTGAATTGCGAATTTTTCCAGCACTTCTTGGCTTTGTTAATCTACTAAAACTTGTGTAATTTTCAATTTTTTCTTTCCTGGTGAGAAACAAAATGCTTGTTTATTTGTTACCATATCTCAACAAACCTTAAAAGGGATGAAGACCAAAGCAAATGGGGCATGTTCTTCGTATTGATGTCCGAGAACTTTCATTACTATAGTATAGATGGTGTTTACAAGAATCCATATCGTGGCCGGACAATTGAGCGCCTTTGACAATTGAGTGCGTGACAACTGAGCGCTGTGATCTATAATTATGATTTAATAATGATAATAACGATTTAAGGGTCTGTAAATTCACGGAAAAAGAATGTATGCCATATGAATATAGAAAAGTAAACGGAAACACTGCCGACGAAAGTAAACGGAAACACTGCCGTAACCTGAGGTTAAACAAAGAGAAATCTAACTATAAAAGTATTTTACAAGTTATGCTATCTGTCAGATTGTCAAAAATTAATATAACATAGTTTTCATGTTACGTTTAGTCGTGAGACGCGCTCAATTGTCGCAGTTCTCGGTTGTCACTCACTACATTGTCGCTGGCGCTCAGTTGTCACTCACTCCATTGTCGCGCGCTCCATTATCGCTCGCTCCATTGTCGCTGGCGCTCAGTTGTCACTCACTCCATTGTCGCGCTCTCAATTGTCGCGGAGCCAACTTTTGTACATGGTAACATGAATAATAATAACAATAACAACCACGGTAACTTGAGAACAATACTGGTGTCTCGGCCTCGGTTTTTCTGATTTATAAATAGCTAACATCGTGATGAATATGTAACTAAGGATGAGTGACTCAGTCCAAACAGAATTATACTTTCGATGATACTATATATATTCCTATGCTAGTTGACTTACAACGTATTTTTTCTTACGTTTCTGTTTCTTACGTTAAAAAGTGTACTTTCGATATAAATAACGATTTTTTTTAGCACTGGGATTTCAGTTTTACTTAGCAAGGCCCTAAGGACTTGACGAAAAATATTTTTTTCACATGGGTAAGAAAGAAGGTTTCAAATTGGGACTTTCCTAAAATAAACTTGTTTTATAATAAGACAAGCTATTGAGAAACGCACTGGTATTATTTTTAATTTAACATTTATTTTGCAATTAAAAATGTACATGAATGTTTTTACGACTTTTAAAAATTAACACTTTTTTAAAGCAACTGCCAATTTAGTCTATCGGCTACCTTTAGTATAAACAACTTATCAAGGAAATATTTAAGGAACAAGATTTTTCCATTCAATTGAAAGTTATATATGAATGCCGTTTCCTTCATTAGGAAATAATAAGAACGGTCTATGAAAAACGTTACGCTTTCACCTTTAAAGCCGATGCTGTTATCAACTATTCCTTTAATTTTTGATGTGGTATTTTGATAACACTAATGGTTTTATTTTCGATGCTATATATATTTATTTAAATTTTTGGCTTTTTTCATTTACCCTCCTACTCTGTATTCTAAATATAAGTACTGAATCTAATCCTAATAGTTTAAATATAGTTTTTTTCTCATATCGGGTCTCATAAAGAAGCATTGTTATTATCGCCTAAAATAAAGACGTTATTTATTTATTAGATTAAAAGGTTATCCAACCGAGCGCCATTCACCTTGCAAGACCATAAGCTTCATTTATGGGAGGAATACATCATTAACATGGACGTGTATCCATGGAATGCAATGCTCTGGAAGTTATGCGATGTTTATCAATACATTTATAGCGATGTCAACCATCCTCCCTATTTTGTTTTGCATAGCAACCCAAAGAAATGATTCTTGCGAGTCCTACAAGTCATGCTACTCTAACTGTAATAGAATACTTTTGATAGTATGTTATTAAGGGTGATACCAACAGAAGTGTTAACTATAGGTTTGTAAAGCACAGGTATCCAGTTAATCACCTTGGGAGATGTAAGGTCTTCGACGTTTTCCTCCCTTAACTTGTTTTTCCTCGAGAAAACTTCCCTCGTAATCATCCGATTTCACGGAGTTTAGAAACCTTTTACTCTGACGTGATAGACTAATCCGTTTGCTTTTCCAATCTGTTTCTCCTTCGTTTTACTCTCCTTCTTACTTTACTTCTCCTTCGTTTCCTCTTGCTTTATCTACCTCTCCACGGTCCACTGCATTACGTCATGATTTAGCATTATTCCTGTTTGCCTTACTATTCTATGAGGAAATCCTAACTACGGCTCGCGCTCTGAATCATCCCCAGACTTGCTTCAACTTGTTTAAATTTCATTAACCCGCCTCATCTTCTTGGAGTACTAAATTGCTCCTTAGGAAGAAATAACCGAACTTTTACCATACCGCAAATTAATTTCAAACGATCATGGTCTCCGGAGATAAGGCTATGCGTCACCTTCCGTGTTGATGTTTACCGCTACGTGGAGTCAACTTCATCAACCTTAAGTTGCAAACATTTTCTCCCACGACCTACCCTTTCCTTTTTCTCAAATTAATGCTATTGATATATAAAAGAACGACATATAAGGTTACGTTCACAAAAGATCCAATCGAGTCTTACGTCGAAAAATAAAGGGTTAGTTTAATCTAATCTGATATTTAGTTCGCAATTTCTCGATATTTTTTTTCTTTGAAGGATTTCTTCATCAGCTATTCGGTCTGTCCCTTTAATTTTAACCGTTCTTTGAAGAACAAATCTCCATTACTTTTTTGTCTCTTATCTTGAATTATACTTTATATTTCACACCCATAAAGTTAAACTATATTTACAATAATATAATGAGTACATTGTATGAATTTAAAGGTCGATTCTATCACGTACATATATGTACATTTTAAGAACTAAGACGCCCCGTTGTTTTGGAAGCTATGTAGGGGAGAAAGTAAAGATACGACTGTAAAAATCGTGCTAATCGCCGTGCTATGTCCGCAAACACGGGGGAGGTAAAGTATTTATAATACATAAATATCATTACAGGGCCTCTGAATAGCCATGAGGGTAACGCGTTCGACTTCGGTGAAAGCGGTCCCGGGTTCGATTCCCGGTAGGACCCTACGTGCAAAATGGCCTTAACTATCGTAGCCCTTTTAGCAATACTTCTACTACAATATTATTACAGAGAATAGCAAATGGTAATCAAAATCAAATGTATATTTTTCCCTACTCCTTTCAAAAGACAGATGAAAATGTTTCCATGCATCGAAATAGGGTTGTAATATTCTCTTATATTATTTCCTGTAATTGGAGACAATTACGTATTCTTTGAAATTTCGAAAACATCCATAAATGAGTCGTATAACATGCACATATACTTTATAACAAAATGACGGTGTCCCTTAATAGTGGGACACGAACATGACATGGAACAATCATTTAAGTCTTTCTGTTTCTCAATAAAGTGGATATCTCGAGTTATACCGACGTAATTATCAAAAATGCATCGACTCCATCTTTGACTTTTGCTATTCGTCCATCATCGTCCTTTCCATAAGTCACCGCAGTATCGAAACATTAATGTCAGAACTGGAAAACGAAGGAAAGAAGTCACGCAAATGACAGAGGGGAGGGGGGGTTGCGATGGAGCAAGCTAGTGTGGTGGAATGACGGGGCAGTTCGGGCATCCATCGCTTTTCAATAGCTTAATCCTATATTATCAAGTGGAGTCTTTGTGTGTGTACGTATGTTTGTCCGCCTAAAACTCGAGAACCAGAACTCGCAAAATTTAAACTTTCGAGGTTTATAAATGTCTTCTCAGATTAAAAAACATGCTATTTTTTATTCACATAACTGTCCCCGGTTTAACTTCAGACGTTTAAAACTGTTTCCATAAGAAATGGACGTAAACCTCAAATTCACCGCTTGCAGACTTCATTTCTTTTTAAAAAATCAAATCAGAAGGAATGGTCTTACGCATTCGACACAAGCATCAAATGAAGGTCAATCCAATGGTAACTTTTTATGATCGTAGAATATCGCAATCGATTCGAAGTAGCGAGAATTGGAATAAAATATGCGATGATTTTTTTTAAATTCCGAGGTTGTAAACAACCGGTCCCCCTGACGACCAAGACAATCGTTGAATCTGAGCTCATGCGTTTTTGTTCACTTTTGTCGCTTGCAGGGTTTCTTTATTTTGCAAAATTAAATAAGAAAGAATGGTCGCATGAAATATAGATAAGCACCAACGGAAGGAAAACTAAATGGGGCTCTATCTAATGGTGCTCATGAGATGCTCAATAGTCCGCATGCGGCTCTCACATCGGGGGTTAGGTACCCTATTCTAGACACTAGAACAGCAAATCTCCGTTTAAGTGCCAGTCTAGGAGTGTTAGGGCGGTTGCTACGCAGCTGTTTATTCATGTAAATAATTGTAATTTAGCATACATTGTAATTGCTGAAGTATTGGTTATATTAAACACATTGTCAAGCCATTATTTCGATTTAAAGTTCATATACGATTATATATATTTTTGTTTCGTATAATATTCATTTAATTCTTCTCATCCACTCACTTAGAACTTTTATTGCTGTCTTGCTACTAACCTCTCTTGAAACTGTTGTATTTGCTAATCAGCATTTTCTTTTCTGATATTTACCACAATTGTTTCTATTTGCTATGTTTTGCTGTAAAATAATGCATATGTACCATTTTGTTTACTTTTCAGATGTAATGTAACCTGTATTTCTCTTAAAACTTACTAACTATCCGGAGGTTTCGCGGGTTTATCTTGCCCAGCTCTTTGTGGTTGACTTCCTGCTGTGGTATATTATTTCCTAAGTTCTTATTTTTTTTAAACACACAAAGTAGTTTCTTCTACGCCCATCTATGTACCTCTTTTAAACTTTATATGACGAAAGGTTAAATGTAAGAAGAGACTTGATAGTTTCAACCTCCCCCTAATAAAGTCGCATTATTATTATTGATTATTAGGTGGAATGGTATAATGTATTAGGTATTGACGCGCTTACCCGATAAATGGTGTATAATGGCTTAGGTACTTACTTTCGGTTACAGCGGTCCTGGGCTCGATTTCCTGTGAGGTATTACGTGAGAAATGACCTAAGCCTTTACTTAGGTAATTTCTTTAATTTACTTTAATGATCTAATGTACTTTCAACGATATCACAACTACTAAGAATGTAAGGTCAGTTGTACTTGTATCCATCACTCCCCTGACACTCCCAAATTCCTCTATTATACAAACGTCCCTTTTCTATTCACATCCATAGTTTTTTCTGCTCCAAAATCCATTATTCCCGTCCCTCTTACATCTATTCCTTCTCTACATTTCCCTTTTTTCCCCTCTCATCCTTATCTCCCTCTTTTCACCAATTTCTCTCCCAATCTCTCTCATATTCCCCCATTCCCTCCCCTACTTGCATTTCCTCAACAAGATGCAAATACCTTTCTCTCCGGAACGAATCTTCTTTGAGAATAACGATCCCCTCCCGTTCATCTCCTCGCATTCCCACGGGAGATGAGGTGAGCCATTAGTTGGATTTCTCGTGAGGGATTCTCTGAGCACTAATCGCCTCCCCTTTTAAGAGGAACTTCTTTTCGCTTCACTGCGGCGGGATCTCGCGAGCTGAAATCTTACTTCCAAAAGGGCCAATGAAAAAGGCGCCCGAGAACAAAGGAAGGTTAATAACACGCCTCTAAGATGCTTTTTAATTATTGCCGAGAGAGTTCTCACCTCCTCCGCTGCTGACGATGCGGTTGTTATGGTAACGGTTTCTAGGCTGCTTATTCTAGTAACCAGGCCTGATTCAAATATCTAGATAGAAATCATGTTTATTTTAAGAAATTGTTAACTTTTTTGAAGTCGATTGGAAAAGTGGTAATCGAAAAGGGATACGATTGATGGTTTAGGTATTTGCTTGGTGGTATGCAAAAACAGAATGAAATAGATGGTAGAACTGACACTTTAATTTAAGCAATACCACAATAAATACACAGCCTCACGGCCTAGGTTTCATTGCTTAGCAACATCATCAGGCGACCGGATGATGTTGCTAAGTAATAAAACATAGGTCGTGAGAGTGTGTATTTATTGTGGTATTCTATAAATCATACTGTTAGTTCTACCATCTTATTTCATTCGAAAAAATATTCTTGAAGAGATATTTTACACATGTCTACCTCTTATTTAAATTCAAATCACATTACGTCTGTCACCGTAGATATTTAATGTAACACTAATGTAAAATATTCTTCGCAGGTTATAGAAATAGCCTTCTCGAGTCCCAGTCGTGTCGCTATTTTTCACACTTGTTATTCCAAAACAAATATGTTTCATATTTTTTTCGTTTTTAATAATCGTCAGTATTCTGCCTTTCACTTTTTGTTAGTTGTGCAGGACTGATATAAACTATTGTCTGCGGTCCACATGCTTATGGAAGAAACATATCCATAGCTAACGGAACTTTCATGAAGCGAATGGGACTAATGAGGAACGTCCTTGACAAAATAATTAGAAAAAGTTTGTGAAAATCTTTGGTATATAGTGTCTTTCTTTATGTAAATATGGAATTTGCATACGTTGATATAATAGTACTTAAACGTGAAGTAAGGGGGAGTTATTATAATTTTCTCAAATTGAAATAAGGAAAATTATTACCTATTCCTACATTTACACTGCCTTCATGTACACTCGTAGTATTCCGATTATAACTCGCTTGCATATTCTTTAATTACCGTACATTTATGCTTCACCTTATCTAAAATAAATCACTACGGTGAAAAGGTGATAATATGGGTGTGAAATACGGACCTTAAGGAAGGAGAAAAAAAATGGTTATAAGTTTTGGAGATGTTAGAGTGCGGTAAATTGAGAGGGAAAATTAGGTTGCTAGTATTACAAAGAAGGAAGCACTGATAATGTTTCCACAAGAAGGAGTATTGATTTAGGCAATAGCGTAATGGTTGAGGTAACGGTTTGGTCATGTTATGAGAGAAGAGGGATAGATGAATAAAGTAATAGATAAATTAGGATTAAAGATAAAAGACAAGAAGGAAGGCAAAATAAAGGATTTTGAATGATCTAGCGGGAGAGATTATTTATGAAGAAATTAAAGAAAGGGCGATAATTATGGAATTTTATGGGAAGGCACATGAGCCTGTCGCAAGGCGGAAGATAAACGTTTGAGTAACAAATGCTTCAATGCTATCACTAGGCCATCAACGTGCTTAATATATTCTCCATACCCAAACAAACCAATGCAGCATGAATCTTTTCGTTTTTAGTATATCAATGGTCATTAGCAGAGCCGCGCCGTCCAATGGGTGCAAGGGGAGCATCGGACCAGGGCGGCGGCATCTAAAGGGCGGCAACAGAAGCGTAGCCAACCATTAATATTATTATTACAACATGACGTTTTCTGTGTGATACATTTCCCATTCATCCCATCATGAACCATTTCCGTTCATCAATTTCCCAAAACATGTAAAACATTTGAAGAATGAAACTTTTGAAGGGATTGCTTTTGGCGATATTGTACAAGAATTCCCTCGTTAGATCTCGCAATGTACATTTTTAACTCATATATTATGCTGTAATTATTATTTGCCTCCGTCTTCTTGATATTTGATTATTTATGTTGCAACACGGTTTTTTACTATAAACGTTTATATTTAGTTGCAAAAATAGATTTATACATATAATTTTAAGTTATGCCCATTGCGATGATAATGATACTCTAAAGTATCGAGGACTATTAACTTATATTGACAATACTACGTCAGAATACGGAATATGGGTTATTGATTCTTACTCGTGTTTGTTCACCGATGTAATCTGGGAAACAAAGTCTTAAAAAAATGGTTTTTCAAAGACTTAAAAAAATGACTTTTACCTCCAAATCGGGAAATATATGGTTCTGGTATTTAATTTAAGGGGCGGTATATTACGTTCGCACCCGCGAGGCAGATAGGCCGTGCGCGGCTCTGGTTATTAGTTTTTACTTGTTTGATTTTGTATTCCTCTTGGTTTCAGTCTTAAAGGGAAAGATATTGAAATACACGGTAGGGGAAATCTCAGACTGGAATATGTGAATCGATAGTGGGTGACTTAAAAGGATAGTAGACCCTGTATCCCTCAAATACGGCCTTTGGGACTGAGCTTACCAGTGAAATGTTGTATGTAGCCCACCAATACTACCAAAGCCATACTCAAATATTTTTAAGAGGAGATTTTAAGTATGCTTCCTGGAAAATTGCCGAAAAGTGATTTTACATTAAATGGTTTCTTAAAAATCTTAATTATCTTAATCTTCAAAAAATTACTTAATTTATGCGTGTCGGAGTGAAGACGAAATTTTAAATAGCCATAAACAGGCTCATTGCATTAGGTAGGCGTAATATTTTCAACACATTTAAATGATCTTTTAAAATTTTACCACTTCCACTTGGGCCACTTCCATATAGGCATTTCCATAGCGCCGTGAATGGTTATAACCCGCAATATACAGTAGCAATGTGTGTTGCATATGCTTTAGGATATACATTTTTCTACCTATTCTGCATGAGACTTGAATTACCATGCAAGTAAAACTTGGGAATTTAACTGAAAATATGCAGCATAGTATGTCTTATTATTTTCTTTTAAAGTGATTAATTAATATACTACGAAAAAACGTGTTGTTATTAGAAATGAATGGAGAGATAGGATGGGATTCTAACAGGATAACCACATGTATGTGTAGCTTAGAGCACCCAGGGTGTCGGGTGTTGGTAAGCTTAAAGTTTAGAAACGTAAAATTGGTTGTCCGGAGATTAAAATGGGCATAAGCAGAAGAAAAAGCCCAAGGAATAAAAGGGAGTAAAAACAATGGACGTTACTGAAATTCAAATTCAGTTCTCCCATTTGGAATCAGGCTACAGCCGTGTAAGACATTATCAGTTACATTTATTCCATGGAATCTTGTGAGCATCTTTGCTTGTGATTTTCAATCATATACATTTCTTTGAGTTGATTTCCTTTAGCTTTCTTTTCATATATCATGACTTTTATAAGTTATGCTATTTATGATAACTCTTTTGGCATATCTCATAGTGACAATTGTCACGACCGAAGGAGCCAACTGACTCAACGATAGATGGTGAACCTGATCTTAAATCTTCATAACGTATAGTATGAAGAAAAAATGCATGATCATATATATTCAATGGGAGATAATACGATGGTCGTTCAATAACAAATTTTTTTATTACCCTACATAATCTCCTTTTAAATCTATACACTTTTCCTCTGGATGTCCCGAACGTTGTTCATGTTTTGTGGATGTACGGCCACGTTTACACTCAATGTAAACAGTTGCAAATGCAGGAGCAGATGTGCCATGAACTTCATCCAACTCAGCTTAGATCTCTTTCGGTGTCAAGTCTGTTAAATCAGTGTTTCAATAACCGCTCGAAACTCACTTTTTTTATTTTTTCTAAATAAAAATAAGGTTATTGCTTCAATCGACAATAAAAACAAAACCGTGAGACGGATATAACTGAGACTTTAATAGCTATCTGGTGAGTAATGATGCTTACTAAAAACAAACCATTCATGATACTACGAGCGCCATCTCTTGGATTTTCTAAGGACTTACTGAATGACCCTCGTTATTTATATTCAACCGATATGGATAAAATTCGTAATCAGTAGATCTGAATTTGAGCAAGTGCTGAGGATAATTAAATGATACAATAAAAATGATTACAAAAGTTAAGGACAAAGATTCTCTGATTTACCTATTTCTCTCTGTTGTACTATTAATCAGAGGCGCAGCTAAAAGTATGGTTTTGAGGGTACAAATCCTCCCATGAGAAAATAGCCAAGAATAAACGAAAACATGCGAGAGGATGGCCTCTTGCCATTATGCCATACAAACACCGCTGGAGATCCGTAGGGTACACACGTTAAAATAAATCAGTTTATATTTTCATTGCATTTTGGGCAGAAGTAATCCTTCCCCTGGATTGTAGGAAATCCAGTGTTTACAACGTGGTTCTACCCCCCCTCCCCCCCATGGAGAGATCATGGCTACGCTTCTGCTATTAATACTTTCGTAAGTTGCGAACATTTGCTCTTTTATTTGCTTTATTTTAGTAAAAACGTGTCCTTAAAACGAAACATTGTACAACTATTTCTCCATTCCTATTGTATCTCATATCTCATATTCAAGAAATGAACTTCAGAGAGAAAGAAAAAATAAATAAAAACATCTCTATGGTAATACTTCGAATAAAGTTTTACTTTAGGATACTACGGTCGGATGTATTGGAAGAAAATAGTGTAGGAGTCACAAAAGAAGTTTTTCTCATTCCGAATTCCGCAAAAGACTGCCGACGCGAAACCATAGCAATGTAGGAGGATACATAATTTTCCAAAGAATAAACAACGTATCAATGTTGCTGCAAAATATAACGAAAAGTTGAGAAGTCTATCAGATACACTGCCAAAAAAGAGAGTTTGAATACACATCTCAATACGCGATATTCTCGATGGAGAGACCAGCTTTGTGTCCAAAGGAGCTTTGAGGGGATATAAATATAAATCTCTCACGTTTCCTCCCGAAGCTTGGAAAATGTTTACTTCTCTACTCCTACTATGAAAATGTGCGTTCCTTTGTGTGAAAAATTCGGAATTGTTTTACACAGAGGGACATATGAAAGTGGTGAACGGAAATATGTTACTATTTAATTCAGGACACATCGTTAAAGAAGTTATTCAACATGACAACATATTTTTCTATGAATGCTAACCTAGTTACTTACAGATTCCCACCAGTTACATTATATTAAAATTTTCAGTGCCAATGAATGGTAATTTTGGAAAGAGATTAGGATGATCCTAGTTTTTCTTTTACAGCGGTTATAAAAGGTGCCAGAGAAAGATTGAATTGCATTAAATACACACATTATTTAGCAAGATTTGGCCGCTTAGTCTTTTTGTAAGAATTAATTTACTTCATTACAAAATTCTCTTTGTTTGATTTTACATTGTTGTTAATAAGCAATGGTAATTACCTCCACGAACTGCCAAAAAAGTTTTATTTTACATTGTTTTGATAAGCAACAGTATTTATTTCCATGAGTTCTTTAAAAAAATAATCTTATTTTATATGCATTTAAAATGTAATATTTGGAACTTTCGAAAATTTTGCAAATTGGAAAAAATGTTAGGAAAAAACGATCTTTGAAACTTTTAATTAACCACAAAAATTTCTCGTTAA
>KZ308490.1:40725-52061 GCA_000376725.2 Ladona fulva | reverse complement strand
GATCAGAGAAAATTACAGATAGATCAGAGAAAATTATAGTAGTTGGAATTAGTCGCAATTTAGTCCGATCGCATATAAACTACCGAAATAAATAATATGCATAGAATGTTTTCTATCTTACTGGGCATTACTTGCTAGTCGTCGTAAAATGAGACTCTGGTATTAAATAAAGTGAGCACTTGAAAGTTAATTTTGATACTTATTCGACCCAATCGATTTCTATGGCGACGGTGAAGCAAGAGTAATGTCTATGTCTATGTAACTACCCTGCGAGCCGTCTTTTGGCGTATGGCAGGGGTTGAATGCATCATGACTCTATATCCCTAATCGATTACCTTCGAGTATCGTTCACGAAAAGAAAACGAGTTTTAAATTCCTTCTAGCAACTATTTCACTGAATTTTCTTGCAGTATCATAACGGCCTATATAACATACTGGACGCAAAATATCGGCTACATAATCTCTGAACCTTCTTTCTCTGAATTTATTCAGTAAATTAATCCTTTGATTATATCTGCTAATTTATAAAGATCTCCTTCCTGCGTATTGCAATCAGACGACAGAAATAAGCTTCATAAAAGGAATTTAATCTTTCCTATGTATAAACACAGAATATTTCCCTCGAACAAGAAAATTCCGCCGTCCAACACAGAGCTCAGTATTAACGATTGGAATTCAGGCATTTGGTACATTAGTGACGTAGTCTTTAATGACTTCCGGTTTGCAGTCTGTCAAACATAAATACTGCCATCTCTTTGGAGGAAGGGATAATGTCTTTAGAACTTCCAGGGACATTTAGGCCAAAAGTGAATTAAAGGTCTGAAGGGATGTTATTTCTAATTGGGGAATACAATACGTGAAATGACCCGTATTACTTGACATCAGGTATAAAAGACAATTACATTTTTATTGAAATATTACGCTATCTATTATAAATGCGTCAAAATCAATTTATAATGGAGGTAATCTATCAGCATAAAATTTCATTAATTTTTATTAAAAGCGATTTCCGTTAGAGGAGTCCTTCTCTTCTTCTATCTATATTTCTTCTTTTTCATAAATAGTTTGTTTGTACAATACAGTACAATACAAACGTATTTATAGGATGAAACTGGGACTAGAGAGTCCTACCTTCCATTTAATCTTTTCCGCCAGGTATGAACTTCATAGTTCAAATATAGGTAGGTATTAAACCATTTTCATTTGGGAATTTCCCGACTCGAGAGACCCCTGGAATAAATTGTGTGTGCTCATAAGCTCACATGTAATTTATCATTATTCAGGAGAGAATTTCATTACTTGGTGCATTGAGTTACGTAGATTCCTTCATATATTAATATGTGTGGATGTGAGCGGTTCCCACAACGTAATTTACGATCGAATCATTTTAATTTCTACATCAGAGCTTTTTAATTGGTTACTTCCCTAAAATTAATTGCGTAATTCGAAATTAATTGGGGTTTTCACACTCTTTCGGTTGCCAAGGCAACCGGGCAATTATTTAATAGATTCAGTAGCAAATAAATAAGCGTGTGGTTATATGCAATGGAGTTGTATTAAAGCCTTTTCTTTTGCAACTTTACGGAAGTTAAGGGAAGCACATTTATATGTCAAATGCACCATTCGTCTCACAGAGTTGCAGTGATATTATACGTAACATATCACATGAAAGGATGAAAAAGGTAAAATTATTCCATGTCTTACCAATCGGAGTAGCATTTTGCGTATGAAATTATTTTACTTGTTTCTAACCCATATTATATTTCACGATAGAAATGTATTGCCGCTTACTAAACTCTTCTATTTTTTATACAAATTTTACCAGTATCTTTTGGAGTTAGAGTACATAAGTACGACATTAATTTTCATGTTTTCATGTATTTCAAATACAATGCTTCCTAATTTTATTAATTTACAATAGCACCTAACAAGATAGAAATTTCAACTAAAAATTTAATCTGCATTTAAAATTAAAATCAGCTCATTGAGGTCGAAGAAGAAAAAGAGAATTCAACTCCGGACTTAAACTGCTATTATTATTATATGGTTTAATATGCAGAAATTAAAGCTTTCATAAAAGCGGTTGATTATCGACATTCTCAAATTCTTTTATTGAATTGAAGTACAATTAAAAACAACAAACTTCGTGTTGAAAATGTGCAATACCAAATTAGAGCCTAATTACGTGGTAACCGGGTATCAACCTTATAGTAGGTAAGCGATGCGAAAAACATGGTTCAGAGAAAAAGTCTGCCTCAGCCGGGATCGAACCCGGATCTCCCACTTTCCGGGAGGGTACTCTGTCTTCATAGTAGGTGTGAAACAATTAAAACTACATTCCTAATTGATTAAGATTAAAATTTCCCTGGTATTAAAAACGTTACTTTTAAAATTTTAACTCTTCGTTACAAATTCTATGAAAATTCCAATCAATATTTGATTACCTAGTTACAACAGTGATGGAAGGTGCCGGATTTACCGGGAAAAAATCTACGGCCTGTTGATTTTTCGTTTTCCCGCAAAAGTTTTGATGAATCGTTTTTGGCAACAGGCCGATATATTGGCATCAATCCACCTAATTAATTAAAAATCGATTAAGCTTGTAGTTAAAAACTGCAAAGAATGCTAGATTTAACTCCTGGTAAACCGAAATACATAATCTCTGCCTTTCAAAACAATCACGACGATAAAGTATGAAGGGAAGCACCCCCAAAGCTGCTAATTAATTTCAAAAACTTATATCCTTAAAATGTCTTTAATCAATACTTTGATGCAATTTCCAAGAGACCATATTTCTTAAACAAAAGATATTAACTACTTTATGTCAAATATTTCCTGAAAAAAGCGTAATACCGCACAATTGTGACGTAATACCGCATCTTCAAAGTTTGTAGATAATATAGGCAAAGTACCATGTACCAAAATAGTATTTTTTTAATTCCATGAAAATCCTTCCACAAAACCACCATCTATTTAACTTATAAGATTTTTGAAGAAAAATTCAATCGGGCGTGTTTTTGGAAATTTAGATATGTTTAAGCATCAATAGCTACGTAGTGGTTGAAATATATGGAAAATGACTTACTATTCCATGATCAGCAATCATTTGTGTGTATATATATATATGCAGATTTTCATGTCCGAATCTCAAAATAAGCGATTTTGGACTTTTGTCCGGCTTTTTCCGATTTTAGCCCACTGTGCAGCGGTAAATGATAGGAATGAAACTCCGTAGGACGTATGTGGGCAGATGCAAATTGAATATGAAGAACAAATTTCCAGAAGTTTCGGATTTCCGATTTCCAGGAACTACCCTCTGCGCATTCCGTAAACAAAACTTCCGTTCTCAAGGGTGTCAATAAAAGAAAATAAATAAATATTTCTTTAAAAAAATAAATACATAATTTTTTACCACTTTATTTCCTTTGTGAACACCCTTAAGGATGGAAGCTTAGTTTGCGAAATGCTCATAGGGTAATTCCTAGAAATATGTTCTTTCCGTTTGTCTTCATAACGTAATTTCCATCTTCCTACATACGGCTTTTGGAGTATTTCTAAACCTCTAAAGCATACCTGTGTAAAGTATTTCTTCTCAAAGTATTTTTTCGGGACTTCTGGACGGGACAGAGGTGTAATGCACAGTCCCGTATGCTACAGGACATCTGAAAAACCTAGTTAGAATTAAAAATGTTACGAAGGGAATTCTAAGCATGCATTCAATGCCATTCTTTAGTTATGATACAACCGAAAGAGACAGGAAAAGTTTCCCGTTGACTTCTATGGAAATCAACTTTGTAACATTTTATAAGAAGTGATATTACCAGAGAGATCGTTAAAAGTAGCAGATTGTTGTCTAGGAAAAAGCCGTATAAATGAAAATAGCTGGTAAACAAATGGTTTCCACAGGTAATTACTTGAGTTGACTCGAAAACTTTTTTCCTCTGCTCAAAATGTATCTCAGTGGAAACGTTATCCTTGTAGACCTGTATCTTCCTCCGCTAAATTCCATCCCAAAGGACTTGTGTCCACATCACTCATATCACTCCGGCTCTTTACTTAAACTTTCTCTCCTATTTTCTGGCAAACTTCATTTCCCTCTCCTACGCATTCTGTTGCAGAGGTGTATCGCCGTCTTATCCCTACTTTATCCTAATTTTGCTCCCGCAAAAGCAGCTTCTCACTTACCTTAATATTTTTGGAAGAACCCCGTGTCTCTTTTTAATTCCCCTCCTGATGTCCCTCAATTTGGAGACTAATTTCCGGCCATATTTTCACATGGCTTATTATTTTATGTGTTCATCTTTAACCTTTACACTAGAATAGCTCAGGAATACGTTTATTTTTAAGGATGTCCACAAAGGAAATAAAATAGTAAAAAATGTGTGTTTATTTTAAATAAACTTGTATATTTCTTATATATTTATAAACAAATTTATTTTCTTTTACTGACACCCTTGAAAATGGAAGTTTTGTTTACGAAATGCGCATTGGGTAATTCCTGGAGATCGGTAATCCGGAACTACTGGAAGTTTGTTCTTCAAATCCAAGTTGTATCTGCCGAAATACGTCCTACGAAGTTTCATTCCTTAACAGTCGTGTTCCAATTTTCTTTCCTCATAAGCATTTCCCAGACGTTCGTAATATTAGTTTTTGAATTTAATAAGCATTTTTTGGGGTGCTTTCGTTCATACTTCATCGTCGTGATTGTTTTGAAAGGCAGATGTTATGCATTTCTGTTTTCCAGGAGCTCAATCCAGTATTCCGTGCAGTCTTTGACTGCAAGGTATCGATCTGACTTAAAGCAAGGTCTTACATGTTTGCAGCCGGTGCTTAAATGGGTAACTGGTATAAAATGTGTGTTATTAGTATGATTGAGGTCTAGTTACATAAGTGCCTAAGGATTTAGTTTTATTGAATTCCAGAAAGTTGAACGCTCATCTGTTATTCTAAAAGCTCAGGGAAGTTTACAGAAATGTGGGCCACGCAAATTGGCATGCATGATCTTCATTGCATAATTTTCCTTGAATATATTAACCGCGTAGGTAAACATAACCTGAGGAAAGTTACACAAGTTTGATGAGAATTATCAGCTGCTACATTGATTGAACTGAATGTAAGCTCAGGAAAGGAGAATGGATGTCATATTATGTTTGGTAACGAACCATTACATGGTACGTGCGATATTGCACGTTAGATATGAGGTGATATGCGTTATGATAATTTCATACGCAAGCCAACTAAATGTCTAGAGTAGCCTCAGGGTATACGATAGGTGAGTTAATACGAATGCATTCAACGTATTTACAAATTCTAATTCCGGAACATACGTTTCTAACGTGTAATTTCGTTCCTAATGCAGGATAAGTACAACTAAGATTTGTCTTGTTACATCATTTCTCTATACCTGTTACAATTTAATAAATTTTTCTAAAGTAGCAGGGAAAAGTACTTCTAAAGGATGCATAACTCAATTGTTTCCTCCCAGGCTACAAAATAGTTATAAGCCATTACAATCTATGCGATTTTTATTGCAACCTACGGTACGAATAAATTTAATTTTTTCACATATTCTGTGAAACGGGGGCTTTGTTGGTTTCATTACACTTTTACATGATGCATCATCTGTAAAAATTCAGAATTTCCGATGGTTCCTCGGCTAGAAGTAAAGTAACGGAAAACCAAATATGAAGTAGAGAATCAATAAAATCTGTTTCAAAGAAGTTTATTGTTATTATTTTTGTGATACGATCGTCATCAGCAATTCTTAATCCGGCGTCGGATGTAGGCCTCCCCAAACGCTTTCCAATTCTCTAAGTGTACATCTTCGTCAATACTCTGCAAGCCGCCTTTAAGTGTGTGTAAACACCAAGTGTTTGAGTTGCCTCTTTAGCTTATTGTTATCGCGTATCGTTAGCGGAAAGAACGAGTCCCTAAGACGACTTGTCCTCGCATCTATTTCTCTTATTTTACGCTCATTTTCGGATCGGCCGAAGTAGCAGAAGCGGGTCGCATAATAATACCGATTACTGCAAATGTACTTTCTCTGAATTTATCAAGCGATCGCATCCGAACTTCTAGTCTTCTTTCTTTCAAGAGTTCCCAACCTTTGTCTGAGAGCATTTTGGTAACGCTTGCTTTTTTATCGTAGCAATTTTAATAAATCGCATCGCCTTTGGCTGCACTTTCTCGAGTTCGCGAGCAATATTTTCATCCGCTGGATCCTTAGGAAGATTCTAAGGTATGTGGGTCTGATTCCGGCAATTCTTCACTATTCTCTGGATATCATCTTACGCACTCTCTCACTACTTGCTAATATTATTCCATTTACTCTACCGTAACTCTTTAATTTATTTGTAATTTTATGTTTATGTATGATTTCTCCCAATAATTCAGACGCCAGGGCAATCTTTCACTATCGAGGAAGTTTTAAAAGTAGATTTCTTGTACTGGTATCTGACAGATATTGAGGTGTAGTTGACATCCCACTAAGAGGATATTATTTTCTTATTCAATTCCTCACTCTTTCCTGTAGTTGAAAAGTGCATTTAGGTGCAAGATTTACTTTTACTGTCAAATAAAAACAATCGCATTGAACCGAATTACAATACCTCTTTCCTTATTTTTCGCTGCTCTAGTTTGTAACACATTATGTTGTAAGGCCAGCCAATACATTTCTCGTTATTTTACCGGAGTTTTCATTTGGTCGTTTATAAATTCAATCCAGAAACTTGTCTTCTTATAGCCAGTCGTAAACCTCGCTTATTTCCTTTTTATTTCTCCACCAATCTATTCTGAAAGGCAATTACGCAAATTGAACCGCTTCATTTCAAATACGACGAGCTACGGATACGTAAGAACTGCCTAGCCAGAAAAAAAGAGCTGAAACTGAGACAAAAATCTCAAATAAACTCGATACGAAGGTAATAGAATTTGCCTGGACTCTCCATGCATGAAATGAACTAAGTCACATGCATTGGAAATGATTTGCGTCCAAGTGGCATTCCAGCAAAGAAATATATTTCCAGTCCTTTACAAGTCTCTCGCATATTCGCGAGAAGTTTATTCGATGAAGATGTGAACTTGTTTTTTATAATGAAGTAATATTGCGTTCCAATCCGCATTAATAAATTGAAAATTTATTAGTGGATATTTCATACGTAATTTCATCATCATCATTTCATCATCATTTCATCATCATTTCATCATCATTTCATACTCTCGACGGTGCTAGGAAGTTGATTTATAATGCTTTCATGTTTATGTGGAGCATACGTTGTTAGGGTAATCAACGCGTTAGTTAACATGTGATGTTTGTTACTTCTTCCATTCAAATTTAAAAGTTTCCTCTATCGAACCCAGTACCTTTAGGAAACTTAAGTATATGATATCCGAAAAAAATGAAACGAAATTATGATAATGTGGATGAGTCTTGATTTAAAAAAACTGAGTTTAACTTTGAAAATATTACACAATCAGTGTTCTTGCAGTGAAATCTTCCTGTATGAAATGTATTCCATGCCTTTGGGCGCAGGAACCAAGCATCCATAATTGAATCTTGTCTCAAAATGTACGCTATGATCTATAGCATGAGCGATACTAAATAATAACATTCGTTTGTATCTCATTTTTTGTCATTAATCTTTTCAATTGCTAAGCATTTGTCGATTTACGAAGTTATGTTGAAGAGGGCCTACATGGGACAAAATTCTTCAATAAAGGTTCGACCTATCTTTCTATTGATTGCCACGAAAAGAATTATTATAGGTTCACTGTATTGCCATTACATGGAAATTTTCGCTTCGCATTCTGATTCAGTGAGCAAGGGAAAATTACCTCACTCCTCATCTTGCACAGTCCCCTCAATCCCTCTCCAGAGATTTCGATAGCTCATGATGAAGGGTATATATCCTAACCAGCCTTCAGACTGATAATGTAACAAATAATAATAATAATAAATCGTCTTTATTTACGGGCGAGATTGAGACTAATTTGTCTCTCCTTGCATCTAACCCTTAGTCATTGTACATAGAAAGAAAGAGGTATTGGGAGTTAAACTAAAAAGAAGGCAATAAAAGAAGGAACTATTATGTGGGTTTTTAAAAAACCTAAGTTTGCACTTAGGAAAAATAAAAACTAAAACCCTGCAGGAAAACACCCACGTGAAGGGGGGAGTGAAAAACCTGCGAAACCTACTGACAGTGGAGACTAAAAAATTTAAAATAAGAGGGGAAATTTAGTAAAAGAAAAGTGTCAGTAACAAAGCTGAAAAAAAGGGAAAAAAAAAGAAAAGCAGACAGAAAGAAATGCATAAGTCTTACAAAAATTCTGACAAAAACAGATGTTGGATTTCAACTATAAGAAGTAGGCAGTAATATATGATAAATGAGAATATTATAGGTAATATGAAAGAAAATCGAATAAAGATTAAATAATGAATAATAAACTGAAAAGAAACAACAATTNATTTAATCTTTCCTATGTATAAACACAGAATATTTCCCTCGAACAAGAAAATTCCGCCGTCCAACACAGAGCTCAGTATTAACGATTGGAATTCAGGCATTTGGTACATTAGTGACGTAGTCTTTAATGACTTCCGGTCTGCAGTCTGTCAAACGTAAATACTGCCATCTCTTTGGAGGAAGGGATAATGTCTTTAGAACTTCCCACGGACATTTAGGCCAAAAGTGAATTAAAGGTCTGAAGGGATGTTATTTCTAATTGGGGAATACAATACGTGAAATGACCCGTATTACTTGACATCAGGTATAAAAGACAATTACATTTTTATTGAAATATTACGCTATCTATTATAAATGCGTCAAAATCAATTTATAATGGAGGTAATCTATCAGCATAAAATTTCATTAATTTTTATTAAAAGCGATTTCCGTTAGAGGAGTCCTTTTCTTCTTCTATCTATATTTCTTCTTTTTCATAAATAGTTTGTTTGTACAATACAATACAATACAAACGTATTTATAGGATGAAACTGGGACTAGAGAGTCCTACCTTCCATTTAATCTTTTTCGCCAGGTATGAACTTCATAGTTCAAATATAGGTAGGTATAAAACCATTTTCATTTGGGAATTTCCCGACTCGCGAGACCCCTGGAATAAATTGTGTGCGCTCATAAGCTCACATGTAATTTATCATTATTCAGGAGAGAATTTCATTACTTGGTGCATTGAGTTACGAAGATTCCTTCATATATTAATATGTGTGGATGTGAGCGGTTCCCACAACGTAATTTACGATTGCATCATTTTAATTTCTACATCAGAGCTTTTTAATTGGTTACTTTCATAAAATTAATTGCGTAATTCGAAATTAATTGGGGTTTTCACACTCTTTCGGTTGCCAAGGCAACCGGGCAATTATTTAATAGATTCAGTAGCAAATAAATAAGCGTGTGGTTATATGCAATGGAGTTGTATTAAAGCCTTTTCTTTTGCAACTTTACGGAAGTTAAGGGAAGCACATTTATATGTCAAATGTACCATTCGTCTCACAGAGTTGCAGTGATATTATACGTAACATATCACATGAAAGGATGAAAAAGGTAAAATTATTCCATGTCTTACCAATCGGAGTAGCATTTTGCGTATGAAATTATTTTACTTATTTCTAAACCATATTATATTTCACGATAGAAATGGACTGACACTTACTAAACTCTTCTATTTTTTAAACAAATTTTACCAGTATCTTTTGGAGTTAGAGTACATAAGTACGACATTAATTTTCATGTTTTCATGTATTTCAAATACAATGCTTCCTAATTTTATTAATTTACAATAGCACCTAACAAGATAGAAATTTCAACTAAAAATTTAATCTGCATTTAAAATTAAAATCAGCTCATTGAGGTCGAAGAAGAAAAAGAGAATTTTACTCCGGACTTAAGCTGCTATTATTATTATGTGGCTTAATATGCAGAAATGAAAGCTTTCATAAAAGCGGTTGATTATCGACATTCTCACATTCTTTTATTGAATTGAAGTACAATTAAAAACAACAAACTTCGTGTTGAAAATGTGCAATACCAAATTAGAGCCTAATTACGTGGTAACCGGGTATCAACCTTATAGTAGGTAAGCGATGCGAAAAACATGGTTCAGAGAAAAAGTCTGCCTCAGCCGGGATCGAACCCGGATCTCCCACTTTCCTGGAGGGTACTCTGTCTTCATAGTAGGTGTGAAACAATTAAAACTACATTCCTAATTGATTAAGATTAAAAATTTTCCTGGTATTAAAAACGTTGCTTTTAAAATTTTAACTCTTCGTTACAAATTCTATGAAAATTCCAATCAATATTTGATTACCTAGTTACAACAGTGATGGAAGGTGCCGGATTTACCGGGAAAAAATATACGGCCTGTTGATTTTTCGTTTTCCCGCAAAAGTTTTGATGAATCGTTTTTGGCAACAGGCGGGATATATTGGCATCAATCCACCTAATTAATTAAAAATCGATTAAGCTTGTAGTTAAAAACTGCAAAGAATGCTAGATTTAACTCCTGGTAAACCGAAATACATAATCTCTGCCTTTCAAAACAATCACGACGATAAAGTATGAAGGGAAGCACCCCCAAAGCTGCTAATTAATTTCAAAAACTTATATCCTTAAAATGTCTTTAATCAATACTTTGATGCAATTTCCAAGAGACCATATTTCTTAAACAAAAGATATTAACTACTTTATGTCAAATATTTCCTGAAAAAAGCGTAATACCGCACAATTGTGACGTAATACCGCATCTTCAAAGTTTGTAGATAATATAGGCAAAGTACCATGTACCAAAATAGTATTTTTTTAATTCCATGAAAATCCTTCCACAAAACCACCATCTATTTAACTTATAAGATTTTCGAAGAAAATTTCAATCGGGCGTGTTTTTGGAAATTTAGTCATGTTTGAGCCTCGGTAGCTACGTAACAGATGGGATATATGAGAAATGACTTACCATTCCATGACCAGCAATCTTTTGTGTATATATATGCAAAGTTTCAGGTCTGTATCTCAACAAAAGCCATTTTGGACTTTTGTCCGGCTTTTTCCGATTTCAGCCCACTGTGAGACGGCGACGATGAATCTATCGATGTCTTGTATGAATCCCTTCCCAAAGTAAAAAAGAGTAAGCCCTACGCAACCGTCTTCATAGGAGGGGATTTTAATATTCCCAACATTAACTGGAAAAATATGTCCGTCGCTAGCAACAGTCGAGATAAAAATGCATCGCAAAAATTAATAGATTTATTCTCGTTCTTCGCCCTTGAGCAGGTTAATACAGAAGCCACTCGAATGAATTCTCTCGGTAAAGGTAATATTCTC
>KZ308490.1:0-37463 GCA_000376725.2 Ladona fulva | reverse complement strand
GGGGCGTGAAAAACCTGCGAAACCTACTGACAGTGGCGACTAAAAAATTTAAAATAAGAGGGGAAATTTAGTAAAAGAAAAGTGTCAGTAACAAAGCTGAAAAAAAGGGAAAAAAAGAAAAGCAGACAGAAAGAAATGCATAAGTCTTACAAAAATTCTGACAAAAACAGATGTTGGATTTCAACTATAAGAAGTAGGCAGTAATATATGATAAATGAGAATATTAAAATTAATAGGAAAAAAAACGAATAAAGATGAAATATTGAATAATAAACTGAAAAAAACAACAATTTACATAATACAACAATTATGAAAATACAATTGCAAAAATTTACATAAGAAATTCAAATCAATATACCAATGGTAACGACAACTTATTCTTCAAGTGGAAATTAATAAAACATGAGGTAAATATCAAAATCATCACAAAAATTACAGTAAAATTAAATAGACACACGGACGTGTACAGTGAATTAGAATTTTCATGACCACTGTCTGTGCAGAAGATCAGCGGACAGAGGCTAAGTCAGTATCAGTATTAGTCTTTGCAAGTCTCGGTCTAAGTCTTTCGAGCTAAATTGTTATGTGTTATCACAGCTAGGTACGTGCAGCCTCCCAAACCACAATCTGCTAGCGTTTATTGAATTCTCTGGACTCGAGAATAGTTTCTGCAAAGAGGTAATAAGCTTTCAGTTTAACTTCACTCTCTAGGGAATACTTTTTCAGGGAGGCGTAGACAGTATGCAAAACTTTATGGTAGACAAACTTCACTCAGCAGTGATAAATCGATCCCCATCAGCGATGATATCAGTGGTAGATCAGTCAACATCAGCCCAAACAGCGAAATGTAATAGCAGTCACCACGTAGAATGTCTCCGATCCTGGTGTGCAAACCATAGAAGTAAGAACGTTTGAGTTGCGATGAAATTTACATATTCAATTTTCGTAGTGATGACAAATTCACCTCCTAATCGTTTCAACACACAAGTTCCATCCTCTCTTCATTCCCTGCACATATCCTCAACCCTCTAATTATCCCATGGGCTCCCCTCTTACAAAGGGGATATGAAGACGGAATTCAGAAGGGCTTAGCCCCTTTAATTTTCCTCTCATTTCAATGTTTTCAGCCTGCTCTCCACCTACGTCCATTAACCGTGTGCTAGAGCGGCTTTTTTATGTCATAAGCCTTTTTTCGTAGTCCCTTAATATTTTTTCCTGCTTCGGGTGAATAAGTGATGCGTCGCCGGACTGAAGGGGAGAGAATCTCCTTAGGCTATTGTTTCACGGCCGTTTGCGTACGTTGCCCCTGGCGACCATTAAACTAGCCTTTTTTGCTCCAGGACATATTCCCTTTATGGAGTGGCATCTCGGATTATAAATGACGAATGGAACCGATAAAATGCGTCCTGAAATTCTTATTACGGCTCCAATTAGGAGCCGTGCATTTTTTGTGTGTTTTTTGGTTAATTGAAGCTATCGCCATTAATTCCGCGCCCAATTCTTGTCCGTGTTAATGTTTTCAATTCCCAATATCAGTTTCTGAGCGATTTCCAATCTATGACATTGAAAGGACTTCGTATGGAATGTTTATCAACGGGGTCTTTACGTCTTTAATTATACATTTGTTTGTCGACAAGGATGTTTCGTCAGCATTTGCAGCGAAATTATTTTCGGAACGTTAACTATGGAGAAGCAAAGATTGATTTTGATTGATAAGATCTCAGAATTATGTACAGTAACGTTGATATTTAGGGTTGCAGTTGTGCTTTTGTTAGAAAAGTTGTACACAACTCTACATTAGACATATGCGTTACTCTTTATGATACACATTGACAATATATACCACAAAACAGTGTTTATTTGCTAATGTTTATGCTAAAATTTATTATTATTATACAGGACATTAACATTCGTTATAGTATATGCAGAAGTACTGTTATAAGGGCTTCGACAGCTAAGGTTATTTCGCGCGTAAGCTTTCAAGGAGAATCGAACCCGGGACCGCTTTCACCGAAGTCGAACGCGTTGACTACTTGGCTATCTAGGATTCCTTTATTGAAGTATATGATTGGTAACACACCGTACTATTAGTACCATAAAGTATATAATTACTTAAATAAAAGCAAGCCATTCATTCATTGTGAATTACTTTATTCTGTATGGAGATAAAACACCCTGTAGGAAGAATGTTACCTATCATATTTTACACCAATTTTATCGTCAAAGATTCTAATTGTAAGACAACCATGAGACCCCAATGGTACCAACGGCCATTTTCTTTCAGCGCAACACTGCTTACACAAATTGCCTTATCATTTGCGTTACATCGTAAATCCGGGACTCGCGATACAGACGTGACGTGATTTCCTCAATAACTTTTCGTCCAGTCCTTGAATCTGAACTATGCAATCGTATTATCTCCTACAATAGCATCAATAACTTTGTGAATCTTTGCTCCCGCGATTCCTTTTCGTATAAATGGGCCCTTTTGAGCGAAGGTTATAACGAGATCGTCCCCACAAGGAAACAAAAGAAGGATAAAAATATTTACCAACCCGGGGTGACCCAGTTCAAGTAGAAACAGCTTCCTGTGGGAATGCAAGTGAAGGAAACACGCTTTTATACTCTTCTCTGCTAAACTTATATCTTACTCAGAACTTTCTCCAACTATCTTCGACTCTCTTTCACCTCAGAACATGCTTCTACGCTTCCTTCCCATTGCTCGTCCCTTCCGTTATTTACCCTCATCCCTTTTGATTATTGCGCGGAAGATTTCTTTCTAAGAGTTCTCTAATGTTATACTTCCCGTTATATACTTTCCCTTGATAATTTTAACGTATAAAATCTACCATTCATAAAACATGTTCCATATTTATTTTCAGATATTTGTTAAAAGTTGATTTAATGAAACGATTTATTGGAATGCAACATCTACTTAAACTACTAGATGAAATGCCCGTTGATTCTCAAAAGGGAAAATAGAAGTTGGCTTAAATATAGTATCCCTATTTGTACATAAGAGAAAATCTTAGTTCAGTCCAATGGGACAGGTTATCGAAAACAAAAATTTTCATTCTCATAGTTCGAAGCCGACATCTACAATCAGCAATAATTATGTGCATCTATATGGAATTTACTTCTTAAGAAACATGTCACAACTTAATGTTCAAGTTTACAAGATTTTCAACTGCTAGCTCTCGAGTTAGCAACTGAAAATTTTAACTTTGAAAGTTTTAATGCTTCATTTGAGAACACTTAACAATGGGTAATATTTGGAAATTGTCCTGTGCCATTAATTTGATGGGAAATTTAATCGTAAAATATGTTAAGAGTCCGAATTGATTGACGAAAAGTTACTCATCCGTCTCCATTAATTCATTACGATTCGTCACTAAAAATTGTTCGTGGCAGTAAAATAGTTATAATCACTGAAAATTTTCCATTGCCTCTAAATGGGCCTAAATACCCAATGTATTCTTATGGGAAAATGCATGAACTCGGAATCGACAATCGCATTGGTCGTCAGGGGGACGGGTTGTTTATAATCTCAAAATATTCGTATATTTTATCTAAATTCTCGCAAATTCGAAACAAAAGCGATATTCCACGGCTTTAATAAGAATCTGTATTCAATTTCCCTTCTTTTGGTACCTATACAGATTTTATGGAATTATTCCTTATAATTTAATTTTGCAAAACTAAAAAAAGTCTGTAACTTATAAAATTGAACTTAATATGTATCTTTTATGGAAATATATCTGAAAAGTTGGGTTAAAACTCAGAAAAGTTATTGAATTAAAAAAGTTACAGTGCTTCCTTTCAGGTCTCAGAGATCACGTAAGCAAAGTTTAACGCAAATCGGACAAACGGTGTGGACTTCAATCGCAGACAAACAAACAGAAAAACCCACAGAATTTCTGATATACGTTTACGTATAGATTAAAGCCTTCTTTTTGTCTTATGTTCTTTCAGAATATAACTTAACCGTTGCATATCTGGTGATGTTTCTTTTTTCATAATAGCGACCTTCATTGCGTAATGCGAATATCATAATAGCGCATTCACTCTCTAATTTTGGGTTATCTTAATTACTAAGTAAACAATTGTTTATTGAATTCCAACTGTCAGCATTCGGAGAAAATTAATTAAAGGAGATTAATAAAATCGGCGAATAATAAATTAACACTGAACGAACAGTAAATACGATAAATTATAATAAATAAAACTGTATTAGATATAAATAGTAAATGACTAGTGAATGAAAGCCGGAATTATTTTCCCCTTATACTGAGGTTAAGGGAAGTTTACTATTTGAGAGGTTGAGGCCACCTTCAGTGACTTGCGTGCTGGAAGGACATCAAGCGGCTATAAAACTCAAACTCACATCTAGTGGAGGCCCGGCAAACTTCAACCGTTTTATAAGACACTCATCTTTGTCCTGGCAGCAGAACGAGTCGCATAAACGTATCTTCCGCCCATAAGGAAGGTTATTAGCTTTTTCTGCCTCACCAGATGCTCGCATCTGTCCTTTCCGACAAGTTATAAAATATGGCATCCTTCTGTCTAATTTATTCTGCGGTTGCTCACCTTGGAGAACGTTAATTCTTGAGAAATTGAAGAGATATGATAAGTTTTATGTCAGAGCCTTTTTCCCATTCACCACATTTGGGCTCAGCTTGAGCTAACGGTAGTTATGTTTACAGGTGATGAAAAGTTTAATGTTAAATATAACTTTCAAGGACGGATGACGTTCTTTCTAAAAATCATGACCAAATAACTGGATTTTCTTTAAGATTGAACCTGGGACACCTTCTATCAAAGACGGGCAATATGGTTTTAATAAACATGCTTATAATGCATGTTTATTACAAATGTTTTAATTGTAAACTATACATTTATTAATATAATAAACTTTTGGTTCTCTATAACATGTCTGACGTATTAGTCGCCTGCTGAAATTTGATGCAAATCTTTCGACGGCGATCTGCTTAGAGAGACAAGTTTTGGCACTAAGAGAAACAAAAATGATTGATGGTCGTATTTATGAATCATTTTCTATTACAATCGTCAAACCTAAGAAAACACTACACTCAGTTTAAGTATATCATTAGATGCAAATTTAAGATAAATGATTGAAATAATAATAGTTAATTGGAGTTAAAGAATCTCCCAGAGGACCTATAATGGTCGACCAATAATCCTCCGACCATTCTAGATCATTCTAATCATTATCAGAAATCTTGCAATACACAAAAAAGTACGCCGTAATTTCCTTTACTTTCATATCTGCCTTCACTCAATCAATGCATTTATACCTTCGTTTCGTATCATTTAAATTATAATGTGAATAGTTATTGCATGATTGCGGTTATTTATTAATTATTCAAACTAACCAGTTTATCACTTGAGTTATTCATCCAATATAGTTATTATAAAATTTGCAAGCCAAAAAACCACTAATGGACCCTTTTTCCAAATTTTAGCGTCCGGTATTCGCTCAATCATCATTTACAGCTGACAGAATAAACATAGCTCATCGTCAAACCTCTCCAAATATAATCTTCCAAACTGTAATTTCATATCAGTGCAATTTGTCTGCATTTTCTCCACTTGGTTTTGAAAAAAGGTAGCCACGCAATACCACTTTACGTACGATGAGAAAATATACTCAAGAGCTATAATGTTATTGGGATTAATGTTTTCAAATTATGATATTTAACCGTAGGTTTTGTTCCCAGGATATAGTAATAGGAATATTTCATGATCAATATTTACTTCATCTTGGTAATGAACTCGGTTAACTATCATATTACTGATAAATATAAGCTGTTGAAACCTGTTACGCATGCTAAAAAAATGGTGGAATTGAATTTGTTATTACCCCTTTATACAATTAAGCTGATAATAATCGATGTTAGTAATCAAATATAGTGTTTTATTCAAAGGAAATTCTTAATAGTATAATTCAGGCACTGTTTCAGTTCTTATTTTAGTGGAGTTACAAGAGAAATCCACCATTTCTTCCTCAATTAAGACCTCTTTAAACTATGAAGTGTTAGTTTTCGCAAACTTGTCCGCCACGTCTTGCAGAGAACCTTGATCAAATTCGGGCGTCTATTGTCTTCCGGCTCCATAGTCTTTCGAGGGATTTAGAGCTAATTGTTTTAATGAACTTCGAACTTTCCGGAAGCTAGTATTACTGAATGGCAAAGCAATTAAACTTTGTTAGAGACAAACCTTAATGTATTCAAAATGAAACAAAAAGAGGATTATCTTCCTATTTTACACCCTGAAAAAATGAATACATTTCCAAGAAACGTAAAATGCATATAAGTTTACAAAATCTAATAAAATTGGATCCAAATAGGTTTACCATTCCTGCGACCATAACCAGATTAATGGAATATATTCATTTCAATTTAGGAGTGGGGCAGAAGAAAACATCTCCGTATTCATTTCTTTCTCCTCTTGTTTATAGATTGGATAATATCAAAGATGGTGAGATATGAGTGATGCTGGGTTAAGGCATTCATCCTGGTTATTCCTTATTCTTTACTATAGAATATGTTTTTCAGAGGGCCTATACGGTATAGTTATGTGGGCATATCCATCACTCTTAACGTTCTGGCCTAGTGAAAAAAAAAAACAAGAACAAATTACCTCACTCCTCATCTTGCCTAGGAACATTGTAGCATTGTTTACATTTAAAAGTGTTTTTCAGAGGTCCATTCTGTTATACTTTAAAAAAAAACAAGGACAAAGTACTTCATTCCTCACTTGAATAGTAATGCTGGGACTTGTTTGTTTTCCGAAGGTCTATCATGGTATAATTACATGTACTTTTCCGCCATTCCTAACGCTCTGGATTGGTGAGAGAAACAAAGGCAAAGTTCCTCATTCCTCATCTTTCCTACTAATATTTTAATATTTTTTACAATTGGAACTGCTTTACATTGGCCCATTTTTGTATGAGTACGTGAACTTTTCCACCACTTTTAACGCTCTGGGAAATGAGGAAAACAAGGGTCAAGTACCTCACTCCTCATATTGCCTAGTAAGACTCACTTCCTCAAAATTCACTTCCGCTAAAATTTTGGTAGCTTATTACGGAGAGTTTAAACTTCCAACTTGCCTTCAGATGGATGGATTTGCAGAATCGTGTTACACCATAAATTCTCTTACTTCTTTAAAATAATCTATTGGAAACGAAAGAGCAGTTAATTTCGTTAAATTTATCATTTGCTTTTTATTGGATTGTGATTGTTATTTTTTTTTAACGGCACGAGTTGCTGAGTAGTAACCACTTTATGTAACTCGTTTGTAACCTTCCGGTAATGTATTTCTACTTTTAATAATAATACTTTATTATGCACAATTTTTACATTAAATTAGAAAAAATATAAAACTATCATATGAGTAAAATCACATGTTAATACTCAGAGGATTTGGTAACAAAATAAATGTTATAGATAACATATAAATGTTCATCGTCAGACAATTTAAATCTAAAATCACCACATTTATTAACATTGTAAATATGTTAGTATATCAAAACACATAAAAGATAATGTAAGTAATTGAGATGAATTATGTTACCCGTGGCAAAAACTTATGGCCCTCTGAAGCCAAAAAACGTGTCTGGAGGATCCATGTTCAGTCATTAGTAACCACCAGGATTCAAGAGGGATGTAATTTACGAGGTACAATGCGAGTTCATTTAATACTGCTATTTTTTCCAATAACTATTTTAAATGATAGATTTCGGTTGAAAAAAAATGTCGTTAATAGCAAAAAATTGATGCAACTATTACCATAATAACTTAAGTTTGTAAAAGAAACAATATTCTGATAGCTGAAAACTTATCTTCACGAGTATTCTTGTAAAAAATGGCGTAAAATTAAAACTCGGTAATTTGGCGAATAAATACCTTTAATCTAGTACGTATCAAGCTTCG
The DNA here is from genome assembly GCA_000376725.2 of Ladona fulva. Lineage (NCBI taxonomy): Eukaryota > Metazoa > Arthropoda > Insecta > Odonata > Libellulidae > Ladona > Ladona fulva. The sequence goes on along the minus strand of KZ308490.1, from coordinate 29,508 downwards.
GCGATGTGCGAAAAATTGAAAATTATGCAAATAATATTTCCCCTAGACGGTCCCAGGTTTGATTCCCGGTGGGGGCCTACGTGCGAGATGACCTAAGCCCTTTTAACAACATTACAATATTTCTCCCATTTAAACGAATATTGGTCGTTGCACGCACAAAAAAATAACGAAATGTCTACTCCTTTTATTATTTTGTCCTGTAATAAAATACCCTGAGCAGGAAATATACCTTCAGACAGCAGCAAATGAGTGAATTACCCTTTTAAAGGCTAATGGTCGCTCAACTAAGAGAAAAAGAAATCGCTGTAAGAGCTAAACGTTAAAGCAGCGTGGGGTAAGGGTGGATTTATATTTTTTGATTGTAGTGAAACCCGACCTGGATTGGCCGAAATTATCCCTTAATCAGATTACAGTGTTCTCCAGAAACTGACCCCCACAATGGCCTCAGACTCATCTCATCAAATTTCACCTTAATGGAACAAAATGACGCTGGAAACCCCTCCAACCTCAACGAAAATTTCATGCGGCAATAAAGAATTTAATTTGTTGGGCCGAGATGATATTGCCCAGAGATTCTTCCGGTCATAAGCATAATTTCACGTTTGAGCAAATGGACCATAAATATCAGGTTGGTGCAAGTGCGATGGAAAATTCCCAGAAAATCTTTCTAATGAGGATCACTCAAGGGAATAATGTAATGGATTATGGTTTTAACTGAATTGAAAATCCCCTTTGATGGGTTTAACACGAGAGATGCACCACTGAGTTCAGAACATTACCTAATCCTAACGAATCTCTGTGGCGAAAGCAAACATAAACGAACTTTTAGTCATGGAAACCTTCCCGAATAGTCCAAAAGGTAGCTATAGAGGTAGCAAACACATTTAGTCACACCTCTCCGTTTCCGAGGTAACGTAGCTATAATTAACTGTTATTTTCATGGCTGAGAATTCCTTTTTGGGTGACGACTGAAAGTGTTGTTTTCTCACAACTACAACCTTGTTAAATCGTAGTTGAAATACTATTTAAGCCTTAAGATGAGCAGAAAGTCAGAGGAGAACTAAAGGCAATTACCAAGGTGCGGCCTCGGTTAAACAGTTCGTTACTAGGAAACGCACAAACAACCGAACTAAGTAAAGTTATACTGAGGCGTTGATGTTAATAAGGAAGGTTTAACTTGTGCACGTGCTTTCTTTCGGCGTGACTTAGCAACGGTTCTGACACCGGATGAACTTTACCCGCGGTAACCATAGAAACTGAATTAACTACCTTTTATTAATCGCATTGTTATTTTAAAGTAGCGGTTTCACACGTGTAAATATGTACTACTCCGTAAGCCGTCCTACGGTTAGCGGCAGGGGGCGCATGCATCGTGACTCTGCTTCCCTAATCGGTTATTTTCTTTGCGGAAGAAATGAATTCTTGATGCAGTTATTTCTAGAATCTATTTTTCTAATCTTCTTTGCAGTATCAGAGCATCCAATGTAGCATGGAGGATGCATAATATTAGCTATATCTTCTAAGAGCGTACTTTTTTCATATACTAAATAAATTAAGCCTTTTTTCAGAATCTTCTTTGTTGCCGTCATGCCAGTCGTGACTCCCTCCTATTAGCATGTCAATACTACTTACTATTACTATGATAACAAGTAGCTTCATGTCCTCTCGTGAGTAACTTAACAGCTATTCCTACTATTAGCATGTTGATACCAGTTATTATTACTATGGTAACAGGTAGTTACTTATTGTTACCATGGTAACAAGTAGTTTCATGTTCTCTCGTGCGTAACTTAACAGCTTTTCCTCCTATTATCATATTAGCCAATACTACTTATTATTAATATGGTAACAGGTGGTTACTAATTGTTACCATGGCAACGAGTAGCTTCATGTTTTTCAGTATGTATTTTAAGAGTTTTCGCACGAACTCAGACTAAATTATCATATGTTGTTATACATACGTTAATATTTTAATAAAACTAGAAATTCGTAGTGTTGGCGTTTCTGCTTCTCTTAGCTTCTGTAATTTGATAAATCACTCTTATTATAAGATATTGGAATAAATAAGAAATTATATCGGACTGATGCTAAATTAAGGCTACGGACACCTAATTTGTCAGTTGAAGATCTCCTGGGGTACCGCTGTACCCCATAAGGTAATCGATTTCCTCCACAATATTTCTCTTCATCTTACATTTTCCAATATCTTTCTTGCACGGCATTCTTGACTCTGTACAGTCTTTATCCTCTCTAATGCCGCTACTTTGCTATTTTTAGCGATTTCGCATAACTTTGGCTTTAGTATTGCAGCAGAATTGAGTTTGGAAAACATATTTAACCTTGCGCTCTCTAGTCGTTTTACTTGTTCAGAAGGTCGTTATCTAACTTCCGGTTCAGAAAGGATTTTTAAAGTTGGCTAACGTAGAGAATGTTGCGGATATCCGATATCTAAACCAAATAACCCCAAGTGTTCCGCAGAACCTAATCGGATTATCACTTCTACACATAATACCGTAGGTGACCTTCACCTACTTCCAATTCGTATCACGAGCGAATAAGTGACGAATACTTTCACGCGCCCTACACCCTCAGTACACCTTACGTACACATCCAATGCACGTTGTACAAAATACATGCAAGGGACACAGGGAAAAACATATCCGTTTCGGAAGGTTGTTTTCGTGGGGGAATCCGGCTTAAAAGATTAGTTTCTCCGAAGGGTAGAAAGTTTTCGGTTGCCTCGGAAACATCCGCCCGTCTCCAGGCGACGAGACCGTGGGCGACCGACGAACCCTTCCGTGTTGGAAGGGTTCGTCTCCAAGGCCTTGTTATGGGCTCGCGAAACTCTCTTTTTCCATCTCCAGAACTGCTCTATCCCATTTAACATGGAGTGGGTCCTGAGGGGCAGTTAGAGAGGTGTCCGGGAGGTGGGGTTAGAGGTCCATCGACTGTTTTTAATCCCCTGAAATTGCTGACCCCACAAAAAGTCCTTTTTCCCTCGGAAGACAAATGAGCGTGGAGTAGATATGAGATACATTTTTGAGATCCATAGCTAGCAGGTCCGTGTACTTCATTCCGTTTCTAGATAATCTGTTTCCTTAAAATGATGAATGGTTGATAAATAGACTGCCCGTATCCAAGGGTAACCCGATTGAAAATGGCTTTGGAGCATCGCATGTAGATTTAGGGGGTATTCATGGGAAGGATATGGGGCATTAGATTACGATATAAGGGATAATCATTAAAATAACCTACCAAGATTAATTTGGGTTGTAGGCAGCAAACATTTTATGAGACTTAAAGCTTGAATTCCGATTGTTTATGTACAATATATTTATCATGTATTTGTATATTGTATATCAATATTCTATACGATATTTTATATGTACATTGTATATTTCTGTACCTACAGGATGTTTTCACTAGGGTGTTAATAATATAAAATAATAATAAAAACAATAAAACTCTCTTTATTAAAGAGAGATATTTGTACTTTTTAGTCCCTTCTTACATCCATCCCTTCTATGATATCCGAAATGTAGTTTACTATCAGCTATTATCAGTAGCTTATTACATAAGGAAACCTCAATTTGCGAGGATTAGTCTGAAAGTAATCCCCCATAGTTTTTCCATGAAATACTTTATCTTCTACAGAAATAAAATTTACACGTATAAAAAGAATAAAGCTTTTTCTACACAATTTATTTTCTGGATAATCTCCTTTAAGTTCCATTGCCTTCTACGAGCGATTCACTAGGGCATGTATGCCCTGTCGTTATCAGTTCTCAAGGCCGAGGTTACGGATCCAGGTTTTCACTTTCTCACCGCCTTCTGATTCACTAACCCTCAATACCATCCACCAACTGTACCCTTATCGACTGAGAATGTTCCATAGACTGCACAAACGTTCGTGAATATCCCCTTCCTTTATCTATGCCCAGATATTGAATCACAGCACGTTGTCAGTAACGCCTATCACGGTCAGATTCCATTTTGAAAGCTTTCTACAGCTATGCTATATGTAGGAGAACATTGAAGCTATGCATATACACACTTCAAGAAATCCGAACCTACAATTTCAAATTACTACCATTGGTTTCGGCTAGACAAAACATGTGCATTATTTTTTGGCCAACCCTCGTACAACTAGCTACTATAACTATGGTCGCCAACCGAATCAATTTTCGAGCTTAAATAGATCTCATTTCAAATTTTAGCTTTCAATATTCATTTAGCTGTTCCAAATAAGTTTAAAGCGTAAATAAAGGCTATACTTTGAGACCCGGTACATTTCGCCATCCAGTCCAATCCCAAAAATCCGAAAGTGGAACATGTTTTTGGGGATGTAAAGAGATAAATCAATGCAATATTTCGAAGGAGTCTCCGGAAAAGGAAAAATTCCCGGACAAATACATGCACCAGTCATTTCCACACTTCCACACATTTTAACACGGTGTTGAATCACCAAACTACGATATCGATCTGTAAAATGTAGTGAGTCTTGGTTGCTATAACGTCACGATAATTGATAGTCACTGTTAGATCAGAGAATCATGTACGGTAAATTGATATGAAAAATGAAATGAGGGTGGAGCAAATAAACGAGGTATTCGTTGGACCTGAAAAGAATTTTCAGGGAATTCGAAAATGTTGCACAAATCCGCAATGAATTCAGCAATAGTTTAAATCTAGTGACCTTAGTGCTGTCCATAGAGTGAGGAAAGCAAGGTCTAAATACCTCACTCCTCATTCTTCCTAGTAAGCCTCATTCCTCTTGCATCTCTCTTCACAGGCTGTACTATTTAACAGGTAGAACCATAGATATGTTAAATTATTTTCAAGACCATTTTTACGGCAGGTAATTCTGGCACTAAGAGAGACAACTACTGCCATGCTTAAGAATTACTCCTTAAGAATTAAATTTGTTTAACTAGAAACATTTTGCACCTTCTTGGGAGAAAACGTTTTCCAATATTTCAATGGTGAATTTAAGCAAATTCCAACAACCCTAGTTTCAAAAAACATTTTGATACGATTAATTTTTTAATCTCCGAACTGAATATGAAGGCACACATTACATATGATGTATGGCTGTTACCATATGTATCAACTGTGTATTCAACTCCATATCAACCTACCAATGTATCAACTGACAGTATTCTGAAGGACTTATTATCTCGAGCCAAAAATTGAGGCATAAAAATTGACACATTTTGTGACGATAAAACCGGGAATGACATTTCCATGGCTGGACTGTTCCAGAGAAAACCGGGCGTGATTTTAACCCCCTGGGAAAGATAATTGCATGTAGGGTTCTTAAAAACAAAATATATTGCCCATTATAACAATATTTTTAAAGATTGATTCTTGAAATTATTTCATGGATCCAGTATTTTTATATTATTTTAGCCTAAATTTTCATGCTGATAATACGTGAAGTTTCCTAAGGTTAAGCCCAATTCTTTTAAGTTTCAGTCCCGAAGATGTCACAAAAACTTACGGTCTTCCTTCATTGTAATCAGGAATTAAATCAGGGTTATCCAAATTTATAAAAATGTGGACATTAGCAAATTTTCACAGCAACTTTTTGAAATGAAAAAGTGTTTCCAGCGTCGTTATCTTGCTCAAAAACCCCACCATGAGGTAATTACGAAATAATTTCCCTTTTAGCATATAAAGGTACTAATATTAAAATAANACGATTTTTTATATGTACATTGTATATTTCTGTACCTACAGGATGTTTTCACTAGGGTGTTAATAATATAAAATAATAATAAAAACAATAAAACTCTCTTTATTAAAGAGAGATATTTGTACTTTTTAGTCCCTTCTTACATCCATCCCTTCTATGATATCCGAAATGTAGTTTACTATCAGCTATTATCAGTAGCTTATTACATAAGGAAACCTCAATTTGCGAGGATTAGTCTGAAAGTAATCCCCCATAGTTTTTCCATGAAATACTTTATCTTCTACAGAAATAAAATTTACACGTATAAAAAGAATAAAGCTTTTTCTACACAATTTATTTTCTGGATAATCTCCTTTAAGTTCCATTGCCTTCTACGAGCGATTCACTAGGGCATGTATGCCCTGTCGTTATCAGTTCTCAAGGCCGAGGTTACGGATCCAGGTTTTCACTTTCTCACCGCCTTCTGATTCACTAACCCTCAATACCATCCACCAACTGTACCCTTATCGACTGAGAATGTTCCATAGACTGCACAAACGTTCGTGAATATCCCCTTCCTTTATCTATGCCCAGATATTGAATCACAGCACGTTGTCAGTAACGCCTATCACGGTCAGATTCCATTTTGAAAGCTTTCTACAGCTATGCTATATGTAGGAGAACATTGAAGCTATGCATATACACACTTCAAGAAATCCGAACCTACAATTTCAAATTACTACCATTGGTTTCGGCTAGACAAAACATGTGCATTATTTTTTGGCCAACCCTCGTACATCTAGCTACTATAACTATGGTCGCCAACCGAATCAATTTTCGAGCTTAAATAGATCTCATTTCAAATTTTAGCTTTCAATATTCATTTAGCTGTTCCAAATAAGTTTAAAGCGTAAATAAAGGCTATACTTTGAGACCCGGTACATTTCGCCATCCAGTCCAATCCCAAAAATCCGAAAGTGGAACATGTTTTTGGGGATGTAAAGAGATAAATCAATGCAATATTTCGAAGGAGTCTCCGGAAAAGGAAAAATTCCCGGACAAATACATGCACCAGTCATTTCCACACTTCCACACATTTTAACACGGTGTTGAATCACCAAACTACGATATCGATCTGTAAAATGTAGTGAGTCTTGGTTGCTATAACGTCACGATAATTGATAGTCACTGTTAGATCAGAGAATCATGTACGGTAAATTGATATGAAAAATGAAATGAGGGTGGAGCAAATAAACGAGGTATTCGTTGGACCTGAAAAGAATTTTCAGGGAATTCGAAAATGTTGCACAAATCCGCAATGAATTCAGCAATAGTTTAAATCTAGTGACCTTAGTGCTGTCCATAGAGTGAGGAAAGCAAGGTCTAAATACCTCACTCCTCATTCTTCCTAGTAAGCCTCATTCCTCTTGCATCTCTCTTCACAGGCTGTACTATTTAACAGGTAGAACCATAGATATGTTAAATTATTTTCAAGACCATTTTTACGGCAGGTAATTCTGGCACTAAGAGAGACAACTACTGCCATGCTTAAGAATTACTCCTTAAGAATTAAATTTGTTTAACTAGAAACATTTTGCACCTTCTTGGGAGAAAACGTTTTCCAATATTTCAATGGTGAATTTAAGCAAATTCCAACAACCCTAGTTTCAAAAAACATTTTGATACGATTAATTTTTTAATCTCCGAACTGAATATGAAGGCACACATTACATATGATGTATGGCTGTTACCATATGTATCAACTGTGTATTCAACTCCATATCAACCTACCAATGTATCAACTGACAGTATTCTGAAGGACTTATTATCTCGAGCCAAAAATTGAGGCATAAAAATTGACACATTTTGTGACGATAAAACCGGGAATGACATTTCCATGGCTGGACTGTTCCAGAGAAAACCGGGCGTGATTTTAACCCCCTGGGAAAGATAATTGCATGTAGGGTTCTTAAAAACAAAATATATTGCCCATTATAACAATATTTTTAAAGATTGATTCTTGAAATTATTTCATGGATCCAGTATTTTTATATTATTTTAGCCTAAATTTTCATGCTGATAATACGTGAAGTTTCCTAAGGTTAAGCCCAATTCTTTTAAGTTTCAGTCCCGAAGATGTCACAAAAACTTACGGTCTTCCTTCATTGTAATCAGGAATTAAATCAGGGTTATCCAAATTTATAAAAATGTGGACATTAGCAAATTTTCACAGCAACTTTTTGAAATGAAAAAGTGTTTCCAGCGTCGTTATCTTGCTCAAAAACCCCACCATGAGGTAATTACGAAATAATTTCCCTTTTAGCATAGATATTCTTCATATAAAGGTACTAATATTAAAATAATTACATCGTTAAATTATTTAGCCTACTTTGTGGGTAGACCCTTTGTCCCTAGATAAAGATGAAACAGTATGGATATTATGTCAATGATCACCAACCGCTATAACGGTTTTGAGGCAATAAAGGTAATCGTGGAATGCCACACGAACAACATGCTTTGTTATGCTTCAATGATAAAAAATTTCAGCGATTTCGCATAACTTTGGCTTTAGTATTGCAGCAGAATTGAGTTTGGAAAACATATTTAACCTTGCGCTCTCTAGTCGTTTTACTTGTTCAGAAGGTCGTTATCTAACTTCCGGTTCAGAAAGGATTTTTAAAGTTGGCTAACGTAGAGAATGTTGCGGATATCCGATATCTAAACCAAATAACCCCAAGTGTTCCGCAGAACCAAATCGGATTATCACTTCTATACACAATGCCGCCGGTGACCTTCACCTACTTCCAATTCGTATCACGAGCGAATAAGTGACGAATACTTTCACGCGCCCTACACCCTCAGTACACCTTACGTACACATCCAGTGCACGTTGTACAAAATACATGCAAGGGACACAGGGAAAAACATATCCGTTTCGGAAGGTTGTTTTCGTGGGGGAATCCGGCTTAAAAGATTAGTTTCTCCGAAGGGTAGAAAGTTTTCGGTTGCCTCGGAAACATCCGCCCGTCTCCAGGCGACGAGACCGTGGGCGACCGACGAACCCTTCCGTGTTGGAAGGGTTCGTCTCCAAGGCCTTGTTATGGGCTCGCGAAACTCTCTTTTTCCATCTCCAGAACTGCTCTATCCCATTTAACATGGAGTGGGTCCTGAGGGGCAGTTAGAGAGGTGTCCGGGAGGTGGGGTTAGAGGTCCATCGACTGTTTTTAATCCCCTGAAATTGCTGACCCCACAAAAAGTCCTTTTTCCCTCGGAAGACAAATGAGCGTGGAGTAGATATGAGATACATTTTTGAGATCCATAGCTAGCAGGTCCGTGTACTTCATTCCGTTTCTAGATAATCTGTTTCCTTAAAATGATGAATGGTTGATAAATAGACTGCCCGTATCCAAGGGTAACCCGATTGAGTATGGCTTTGGAGCATCGTATGTAGATTTAGGGGGTATTCATGGGAAGGATATGGGGCATTAGATTACGATATAAGGGATAATCATTAAAATAACCTACCAAGATTAATTTGGGTTGTAGGCAGCAAACATTTTATGAGACTTAAAGCTTGAATTCCGATTGTTTATGTACAATATATTTATCATGTATTTGTATATTGTATATCAATATTCTATACGATATTTTATATGTACATTGTATATTTCTGTACCTACAGGATGTTTTCACTAGGGTGTTAATAATATAAAATAATAATAAAAACAATAAAACTCTCTTTATTAAAGAGAGATATTTGTACTTTTTAGTCCCTTCTTACATCCATCCCTTCTATGATATCCGAAATGTAGTTTACTATCAGCTATTATCAGTAGCTTATTACATAAGGAAACTTCAATTCGCGAGGATTAGNGAAAAGAATTCAAATAGATACCGTCAAATTTCTAATAACGACTAGCTAACGGAAGGTTTAAGAAAATACACCTTTCTTAAAACTCCTTACTTAAATTCGGTAAAATATAATAGAAAATTGAGCCATTCTTATTCTATTAGTAAGTTTAGTGTAGCCCAATGAAAATAGCCTACAGCAGAGGACGGGGTCCTTTAGCCGAAGGCCACTTGCGGATATTTACGGAAATATGAGTGGCCTCACCTGACCAGTGAAACCAAAATGAAGATTTCGATTAAGGATAGCTAGTCCTTAAATTCCTACTTTGTGGAGACATTCTTGACCGTAGTTTCCTATGATATTGTTTTTTTCGAAATTTATTGGTGAATCAAAACAATACAAACTCTTAATCCTTCAAGGTTATTTAGCATAAGAAATTCCTATTTGTAGTTATGTGCCATCAACTTAGGTATGTTAGAAAAGGAGGTATGATAAGATTCAACATTTAACAGAATGAAAAGAGGCGTTTTACTTTTCCACAACAACTTCTTTAACAAAAAATACGACCAGATTTCGGCGAGTGATCATCATCACCCGTTTCACTCGTCGAAACCTGATCGATGGATGGATGGAATTCCACAATACCTCACCTATGATTGTGAATTACGTTCAGCATTAAGACTGAATCTCATTCGACACACTGTTAATGTTTTTTTCATTTATTCTCCATTAATATATACTGAGGCTCCTTGATTGCTGCATTCTGTAAACCTTTAAGTAAATTAGCTCTTTCTGCCAATAGACAGAGCCGCGGCGTCCTATGGATGCAAGGGGTGCATCCATAGGACGGTATTCAACGGTATTCAACCATAATTACAAGAACATTATATGTGTGTGATACAAACGGCGTGACTAGGAAAGATTATGATGTGAAATTAAGGATTGGCAGAAATATAGGGTAGAGAATTAGGGATAACTCAAGAACAGAAGGGAGCATTTTTTCAGTGGTTTTTATGGAATCTATTTACGTTGAAATACAATTTTTATTAGACACTTTCATATTTAGTTACGAAAAATAGATTTCATACGAACCGTATCATTTTAAGTTATGCGCATTGCGATGATAATGTTACTCGAAAGTATTGTGAACTGCTAACAGTTAACTATTCCGTATGCTGACTTTTTACTCTGTCAGCTTACGAAATATGCATTATTAGTTGTTAGTGATGTTTTGTAGTTAATGTAAGCTAGGGAAGGAAGTCATGCAACACTTGTTTTTCAAAGTATTTTTTACATGCAAACCAGGAAATGTATGGTTTTGGTATTTAAATTAAGGGGCGGCAAATTACGTTTGCACCCGAGTGGAAGATAGGCCGGGCGCGACTTTGACAATAGGGTTCCAGAATGAATCCAGGAACTACATTTAGAACTACGAAAAACTAATAAATTAACCAAACGGAAACCTGTAAATGACCAACCATGTAAAGATCCCTTACAATTTCTTTACCTTGTGAATTCTAGCATTTCATCATGCAGATCTATCCTTAAAAAGGGCCTCACATATCTCTCTCTCTTTTTTCACCGGGTTGTAATTCAGCATATCTACGCCAAAGAGAATTGTCGAGTTGGCGCCCTGCCAAATGTTAACCGCCAGTTCCCTGCAGCCATAAAGAAAGGCATGTTTTGATTTTCCAATCCACCTAAAAAAAAAAACGCAACATTAAGGGAATTAATCACGAAAATGCTTCGTGAAAGATCTTATGCCAATGGAGGTTTAAATTATTTAAAAACGCCTCTGTCATTTGTCCTTTTCCGTCGCTTTTTTGGAAATGAATAAGGGATCTTCAGCATGTGATTTTGATGAGCTAATGCGGAAAAAAGTCCTCCTGAATGTAAAAAAGGGTGAACTATTCGAATCGGATTTCGCAAAGCTGAGATTTCGTTATCTCATCTCTTTAGCTTTCTAATGGATCGGAGATCATCCTGTTACAGGATCTGGCTTTCATTCTGCAGAAGATTGAAATTTATGCCTTTTGGTTATAACGGAGTAGGGAGACCTGCGGCCTTGAGGCCTTATGCGGCCTTTTACCTCTTTCATTGCGGCCTTCATTCACTTCTTGAACCAAGACCAAGTATTTACACGATTTTATTTCGCTGTTTTTAATATCATTACCACTCATTGTTTCTTCATGGATGGATAGGTTTCCAGTGGTAACGTTATTAATTACAGTACCATCATATATTATAAAATGATACAATAATATATCGTATTGGCTATTAAATAAAATGTATAATATAGCTACATACTATGATACACTATTTCAATTGAAATACCTCCTAGATACAACAATAACACCATAACAACACAAGGTCTCCTGGATAGCCAAGTGGGCAGCGCGTTCAGCTTCGGTGAAAGCTTTTTAATTCCCGGTGGTGGCTCATGCGCGAAATGACCTTAGCTGTCGAAGCACTTAAATAATACCACTACTACTTAAAAGAACAATTGCTTCAAAGTCACATAAAATGTCATTTTGTCAGAGCATTTTTATTACGCCATTCAATAATAATCTGCATTCATTGCTACAAGTATATTTTATCAATTTCAGTGAAAATCGAACTAATCCGACATTGATAACATTTTCTTCTTCGCAGATTAATATCAATAAATGTGTGTTACCTCCCTATTGCTCTTGCTATTGCATTATCTGCCCTCTCGTTGGAACTCTGTAATATCTGAATCTTATGCAACACAACAAATCCATGTGCATTGCTGGCCGCATAACATTCTGGATACCCCAATAACTGTGAATTAGTCGACCTCTTCATTGTTCACCTCTCTGCTGGACGACTCCAGGGGTCGCCTTCAGGCAGAAGGTTGGCNCTCATCCACACTGTTTCTCAGCATAAAAAAACATCACATTATTATCAAAACTACATCATTATTATCTAGCTACAACAATACACTATTACAATTCAAACATCTCCTAGCTGCAACAATATACTATTAAAAATCAAATATGGCCTAATTACAACAACAAAATATTACAGGTCAAATATCTACTAGCTACAACAATAATCCATTAACAGTAAACCATTTTAATTGCATTAACCCATCATTATTGGCTATTACAGAATATATGATATATATATCCACAACAATACAATATTCGGATGCTAAAATCTCCTAGCTACAACAATACATTATTACAATACAAGTTCTTCTGGATAGTTATATGGGTTCTTCTGGATAGTTATATGGGCAGCGCGATCGGCTTTGGTGAACGCGGTCCCACGTTCGATTCCTGGTGGAAGCCTAAATGTGCGAAATGACCTAAGCTGTCGAAGCACTTTCAACAATACTGTTATCACCATACAAATGTATCCCTTAGCAGGAAGAGCACAATACAAAACAGTAATTTTTAATGTATCATTTCTTTCCTAAGCTCTGCAAAGTATTCTCACCGATTCAGAAAGAAACATAATCGAGTAGAGACATTTCGCTGGACCACTTTGGCCTGCCTGCGGTGCTTCTCCTCAGATTATCCGCCGAAATTCGCCACCGTGCGTTGTCGCTAGATGAGGGATACGGATTTTATGGCAACTTAACTCGTTTGGGCTTAATTGGCAATGCTTAGAGCTGCGGACCGAAGGCGCCTCTGAGTTGAGGCTCTAATTCGCCTAATAGACCCCATAAACTAGTTTAGAGCTACCACTGTTTCGCTAATCCTCGAGATTGATGTTTTTCTTGAGGATTAGGCCCTCATTCCAATGGAAGCAGAGAGGACGTCATTCGTCGTTTAAGTCTCTAAGTTTATTTTGGGATTTGGGTACTGAATTGCGAGTATATATAAAATAATTGTGCAATGTTTTATGTGTGCGAGGTAGAAAGTTTTATTGGGCGGAATAGAGACTAAGAAGTCCCATTTTACATTACACATATTGTAAGTAATTCATATAAAAATGATTGCCGGAGAGGTCGCAAATTGAATATAAGTCCTAACTAGACAATACTTACCTCATAAAGATATATAAATATTTGATCGTTCTATTAGATATACAGATAATATTCTGAATCAAAAACCTCTTAGGGGAAGAAACAAAAACACATTCCGTAACAGATTATAAAAAAAAACTAACTACAGAAAACAATATGCAAACATAATACAAGAAAAACATCAACAGAATACAAAAAACGAAAATTAAAATTGAGTTCATATGAAACACAAGTAATAAGTACAATGAAAATAGATTCATAGGAGACAGATGACTGCAATGGTCATATCCTCAAAAGCAAGTAATTGTTCAGCTTCACCTTAAAGTTTTTAAAAGAAANCCATATGTAACACAAGTAATAAGTACAATGAAAATAGATTCATAGGAGACAGATGACTGCAATGGTCATACCCTCAAAAGCAAGTAATTTTTCAGCTCCACCTTAAAGTTTTTAAAAGAAAAAAAAATTGGAACACGACTGTTAATTAATTAGATGTTTAAAAACACTCCGTAATCATATTTCGGCAGAGGCAAACGGGAATATTCACTTCCTTTGTGGAGCCCCCCTGACGATGGATGCATTTTCTCTGAAATGTACATTGGGACTTCCCAATAATCGATAATCCGAAGCTTCACGTTTGTTTCGCGAGTTCCGTCTGCCGAAATACGGCTTACGGAGTGTTTTTAAACCTCTAATTAAATTTTTTAGTTGGCCTGGCAGGAAATTCGAAGTAATCGTGGCGTAGACTACGAAAAGTATATGAAAAGTTGTTATTTTGTGTACTGAGAGATATAGGTTTGAGAGTTTACATCTAGTTTGTATAGATTTAGTCGGGGGAGAGAATGAAAATAGTTTGAATAGATAAATAGTTTGAATAGATACCTTGGTGCCCTATTTTTAAACAGAGATCACAAAAAATAACACAATAATATAAGACAGTAATTAATTAAATGAAATAAGTGATACATTATAGAATAACGGTAAAATATTTAAACTGCTGAAAACGAAGAAAAATCGAAGGCTAGTGACATACCTGTGAAAGTAATTAAAAAGTAGAATGGTAAAATAACGTCTATTGAAACAAATTATTCGTTTACGATATCGATCAACACAAGGATAAACAAGGGAAAAATAGAGGAATGACTGGGACTCAAACCCACTTTCAGGGCAGTATAGGTGTTCTTGGTTCGATACCCAGTCATGCCGCTATCACTGCTGTTTATCCTTGGATTTAAAGGCGCACCTCTATGCTCAAATTTCAGTATATTTCTCTCATCATTGTTTATTTTGATCAACGCCTATCAATCTTACATAAATATATTTTTAGACGTATCATAATAAAGGTAAAACTACCATATTTCTTCGAAGAAAGTTAACAATATTTGAAAGTTCATATTAACAGCAAAATATGCTTCTACGTATGATAAATAGAGAATAAACAAGAAATAGAAAACTCAAGGAAGGTAGTCTTCCCAAGGAAAAAACAGGCATGAAAAAAGTCTGACAGTTGTCGCTAATCATGAATCTCTGTAGCATATCGTACTGCTTTCATAAGCGATGATTTTGGAGCTTTCCTACACGGATTTCCTTAATATTGCGGCATAAATCCATTATTGTCCTGTTGTATGTTTTGTGCAATTGTTGTGTATCACTTAATTTGGTCGTATGAGTATACCAAGTTTAGCCTTGTTACCATGACAACGCGGGCACGGACCTCCCGCATAATGGCATTGGGAAAGTTTTTTTATCTATTTCTATAGTATAGAAATTTAAAAGTGCTTCAACAGCGTAGGTAATTTTGCACGTAGTACCCCACCGGGGATCGAACCCGGGACCGCTTTCACCTAAGTTGAACGCGTTGCCCACTTCGCTACCTGGGAGCTCGTCTCTATTTCTTTAACAGCCATATTTAATTTTGCCTTTCCTTATGTAGATGAGATAAATAAGAGTAGAATGCGAAATCGTGGCTAAGACAAAAAAAACCACGTTGCAGGGTACATTCGGAGAGTTACAAATGAGTTATTTGACGGACAAAAACGTGAAGAGGAATGAAAAATTAAAGTTTACCATGCCATACACACATCACTTTAACGTCTTGAGTTACTCATATGTTTGAGAATGACGGATAAATGTTTCTCAGAAAGGAGATATCTTCCTACAGCAAATCAGTGGTGATCGCAAAGTGTTTTTCTTAGGCCATTAAGGCGGAAATTTATGCCCGATCCTTCGGAAGAATTTTCGTTTCCCATTTTGTTTGATTTTTCATCCCATTTTCTATCAAATGTCTGCTATTTATTAAGTTTACCATTCCGTTACTTTCCGATTTCGTTCCCTTTTTTCTGAAATCAATCCTTCCTCGGGACATAAATCTGCTCTCGAGAACTTCGGATGAAGTTTCAAAAATCGAGCCCACTTTGGAGAGAGACGAGTTCTATGCGAACAAACAAGGATTACGTATCTCTTTACTAATTTCCCAGAGGATGGATTGATTGGACCGGTCTTTTCTAAAACTGCACGATTGTGAGGGATAAAAAAAAGGATCAACATCGTAAGTCTTGGAGGACATTTCACTTGAGATACGACAATCCTACGCATCCAATACGGTCGGTGAAAGTTTGTGGATGGCCATAGAAACAGAATAAATGGCGCGCACTATTGCTTCCACTAGATATATTTTTTGCGACGAATTTCACCGCCGAGTCCACTCCATCAATGCTGTTACGCTATAGAGGTCATTGCTCCTGTCAACTAGACGGTCCCGCTTTGGAAGTAATAATTTGAGTGTCTCACACTTGAAAAAGTTAGAAATGAAATTCGAGCGTTGCATATTTTCACAGGGTGTCTTAAAAACGATCGGTTTTGGCACAGATCGGCCATGGTAGGAAAGCTACATGCAAAAACAAATTCATTACAACTTTTCCGTTTACGGATTTCCACACAGTTAACCCTTACGCAATTGATACCTTTACACTTGTTTGTAAACAGTGTCCCGTGGCTATCTGATATACCACGGGATAGCTAGAACCGTACTAAATACAAGGTTCATTCAAGTACTAATATCTATAATTTTTTTCTAAAGATTACTTGTCATAAGAAGCTAAAACTTCTGTTCTCGACCTAATCATACGTTAATGCATAAAAAAATTAAAATATTACTATTATTATAAACACGCGTTACGATTGGACAACGGTCAGGTGGCAACGATAATGCAATCGCATATAAATATATTCAAATAAATTCATCAGTCGCTATAGCCCGTCCAGAACAAAAAAGAACAATCACTACATTACAAAATACATCCAGATATCCTGACATTTCGTCAACAATAATTATCAAAGATCATCACATTATGAACAGCATCCAACAATCCTTAAATTTCGTCCAAAATAACAACAACAATTACATTACATTACAAATTACATCGAAAAATCCCAGCATTACGTCTAAAAATAACAGTCATCAATCATTGCATTCTCTATAATATCTAACAAAAAGTACATTTCAACTAAAATAATTTTAGACACGTTTCAGCATTTATCACCCCACATCTTCCTCAACTTTGCCTTAAAGTTAAGGAAGATGTGGGCCGGGGTGTTATAACACATAATATATTACCTTTTTTCACAGCTCTCTCTTTCTCAATAATCCTAAAACTAAACGTAGTTGGACTTTCAAAGTATGTTAATAAATCTCGTCCCCACGCTGATAATAGGCTACTTTTTATCCATCTAACTGTTTCCGCTTCGACTTCAGACCAATCAGAAAGTTTCTATAGAAAATACGTTGAGTTCACTTTTCTTTTGCTTGCGAAGTTAGTTTCATTTGCAAAATCAAATTAGAAAGATTAGTCGTGGGATTTACACTTGTAGTAAGTCGGTGAAAATATTTTACAGTATACTGATATTCACTGAAATGCCAATGCATGCGCAAAAACATCAGATAGGAGATTGCCAGCGATTTATGCCCATGTAGGTTATAGTTGAGTAACATAAACGAAATAATGTTCATTCATATAATAAAATGTATAATTATAAATACGGTGGAGATGCCTAGATGGGTTTAAAAAAGCAAAGTTATTTAGGGCAGAAGTTCGCCTGCCCGAGGAATTGAGGCAAATTTGCGTTTACTTTATGGCTCATAATCCCTTCAGAGAAAGATCCTGGCTATGCCCCTGAAATTGGAAACACAATTGAATAGAGGATATATTGAAATAGAGGAAGCAATTAGACTGAGAATACAATATAATATGTCTGTAAAGTATTCAGCCGGAAGGTCGGTTGGAAGCTCATCCCCTCTACCATCAGCTACGAAGAGCTAGGAGATGAAAATGAGGCTTACTAGGCAAGATGAGGAGTGAGGTAGTTTGCCCTTGCTTTCATCACTGAGCCAGAATGCTATAAGCAGGAAATGCCCACGTTAGTGATACACAATGGCTCTAGGAGTAACACCTTTCGTAACATTGCATATGGAGAAACCAATGCCATTATTCAGCATAAATCATACCTCAGTAGCTTTCACATCATCAGAGCCATGAACAAAACTGAGACAGAAGTATATAAAAGGTACATTTTTCTCTATCCCGTACTAAAAGACAGGACCAATTACACTAAGAAAATATGTCAAAAGTAAATTTTGCATGTGTTGTGCAACTGCTATGATTAGCATTCTCCTGAAGTACCTTTTGTACGATCGAGTTCTTTTTTTGTATAAACTGACTGGACTATTATTACTGTGTTGAGAAACTAGGTTAGATAAGCATTTTAGGCCCATTTACAAAGCTTTCCATTTTCTTTTAATATATTTCCCTTCGCATGTGATTACAATGCAACAATAGAGACGCATTTCTATAAGCAGGACAACAATATGGTCAAAAATTTCTGTAAACAATGAGGTACAATAGAATTACTTATTACTATCAACACCGTGACAATACTATATGCACAACGTTGCCCTTGCTTCTCTCACTGAGCGAGAATGCTGTATGCAGACCAAGCCCACGTTAGTGAAGCACAATGACTATACGATTAACATTTTCCGTAACGTTTTATAAGGAGAAACCTTAATTAATGTTATTATTCAGCATAACTCATACCTCGGTAGCTTTCATATTATCACAGCCATGAACAATACTGAGACAAAGTTATATAAAAGATATATATTTCTCTTTACCGTACCTAAATAAAAATGATAAATTATTTAAATTCATCAAGATATGGTAGTAGGGCCATAATACAATAGGAAATACAACCAAATGGAGGATACAATTAAGATAAAGTTATACAGAAAGGATGTGACGAATGTAGTATAGCAATAAAATGAAAGGCAATATAATAACTCTCGCAGAGTCCAACAACAGATTATCATGTGCATTGGAGTACAACATTAGTCTCACCACAGCTGAGTGTACTACCTCTAGGAAGCAACAGCTGCCAGACGTTGCCAAAAGACTCCAAGTCTCCAAGTCTCCTGACACAAAATCCAAGCCCATTCACCTGCCTACTCCATCATCTTCCTTTCACCGCTTCCTCAAGTCAAGGAATAATTACTCTAGTCCATCATCACCTGTCACTTCTGTTCACCCCCATTCTACTCCCTATCTTGTCACCTGCTAGGGTATATTCCCTGTTTTCTTCCCCGAGTCCATTTTCTTCCTTTGTCATTTCGGCACCCCTGCCCGATACCGGTTCTATTTTCGACCTCCAATCTAAAACCATGATTACTTTTTACCCGTTTCCTTCTCCGCTTTCTGATTCGACGCCCATCATATTTGCTTTTATTTCCGCACCTTTTTTCGCTTCTTCCACACCCTTTCATCTCCCGATAGAGGCCCCTGTAACAGCCCCCCAGGCTTCACCGCTCCGCACAGCATCCCCCCCCCCCCCCCCCCCCCCCCCCGTCCGACCTCGATTACAGATTTTCCCAGAGACGCGCGTCAAACCGGGATAACTGCCTTTTCCCATTCTTTCCCTTTAAAACTTCCATCGCCGTCGGACAAGCCATATCGGAGGTTATTTGTCTGTCATCGTTTCAATGGAAAGGCCTTACTGGTGCCGCGTATTTGACGGCGCGGTCCTCGAGCCATTTCCATAATCATTTTCGCGGTGATTGGGAGTTAATTTTGAAGGCGACTACTAATTATGGAGGTGGTTATATTACTTGATTGATTTGCCGGATTTCAATTCGCCGGCCTCGGTGTCCTAGTAGTTGGAGAGTTAGCCTGGGTCAGCATGGGTCCCGGGTTCGAATCCTGGTTAGGGAATGGTTGTTTGTGTCCGTGTCCTGGAAAAGGTTAATTGTAAGAGGGGTCTCTTAAGACCAAATTCGCTTAAGAAAGACGCCATTATTATTATTTTTTTATATTATTATGATGTATTCCTAAACTTAATTTTTATCACTGTTTCTTTTGTACACCTTCATGTATTGTTGTAATAATTTTGCAATTTATGTTTTGTGCAATAAAATATTATTATTGTTGTTGTTGGTGTTGTTTTTTGTGTTGTTGTTGTTATCAGCATCATCATCATTATAATATTTTCCTAAAAAGTAAAGCTTTCATGTCGGTGTGCCGCAGCAAATTTCTGTGCAGCGAGAATGGACTTGGTGGACCACAGAATACCACCAGCGAATTTTAGTTCTTAATATTATTAGGTTCTTAAACTTAAGAAATGACTTTTACCGATGAAAGTAGGGTTGCCTACTTTCTATGAGTTGATTCCGGGAAATATATATTCTAAGAGTGGGAAATTCGGGGAAAATTTTGAAAGCATATTTTTAAACTACCAGGTATGTTTTATTGGTTTACGAACGGCATAAGTTTGCTATTTGATAATAATCGGGCTGAATGTACTCAGAAATATAGGTGATTTAACGCGATTTATGTATAGGAACGGTATTCATTAGCTGATAGAATCGTTATCCCAGGAAAAGGGCATCCGAGTCATGTGGCTAACGCTTTCGACGTCGTTGAAAAGGGTTCCTGGTTCGATTCTCGGTGAGGGATTCGCTCGAAAGAGCAAAATCACCATAGCTGTCGAAGCACTTTTGAAATAACTACTAACAACATCTACGAACGTCATCCTATGGAAATATTTCGAAGCATCCGAAAGGAAACTCCTTAGATTACGTTGGAGAGCTGCTGGTATTAAAATATGAAAGAAAAATAGTCGCAAAAACTTTAGAAAATCGGTAACTTAGATTGAATACTGTTAAGCAAACCTAGTTGAGTAAAAGCGATGAGAAACGTCTCAGTCCAGGAGGCGGGATGTCACGAGTTGTCGTTCAACACCGGGAATACGGGAGAATTGGGAACCATACTTGAACCATATTTCAATTAGATCACATTTCCGGTTTCAAAGTTAATCGATGCATGCAAAACGTAAAGGGTACTTTACATAAAGATTTTACAAACCGTTACCTGGCAACTGAGCTCGTATTACGTGGTCTTGGCAACCGTATTTTCAAGGAGAATATCCTCTACACTTGAGCTGTTTCGCTCACAATCTATCCCTTGCTACTTCCTAGGCTAGTTATCTCACTATACCGCATTCCAGTTT
Source organism: Ladona fulva (assembly GCA_000376725.2). Lineage (NCBI taxonomy): Eukaryota > Metazoa > Arthropoda > Insecta > Odonata > Libellulidae > Ladona > Ladona fulva. Next base: position 8,436 of record KZ308490.1, on the reverse strand, counting down.
TCTGGTCAGTACGGCTGATGAAATTTAAAAATTAGAACTATGATTCGTATTTTCTTCGTTCAATCATGATATTATGATTGTCCTTATAGAGTATTCATATAAGAAAAACAGAACAGAATCGAATAAGAAAGGAGAATTTCATGCTGTAGAGAAATTTTACTATAAACTTTTTCAGTTCATGACAGATACATCAGATATAAATTTATTTAAATGTAAATTGAAACAGTTTTTTATTGAAAGATCCTTTTATTCAGTAAATGAATATTTAGACTTTGCACGTATTAATTATAATTGATTTCACCGGAATAGCAAGTGTGAAAAAAAGCAGCATGACTGGGACTCGAACCCAGGTCTACTACTTTCCGGGCAGGTATTCTAACCACAGAACTACCGCGTCTCTTCCACACTGTTACGGGAATGCTTTGTGAGCAAGGCGGGCAGCCTCCAACTTAATGGCACGAACTGTCGCTGGAGGTCCTCACTGAGGCAGCCAACTCACAAAGCGGTCTGATAAGGATTACCCTCCAAGGAAAATAACAAGGATGTAAGGAAAGGTGAATTCCTTTGCACGATTAAATCATGCAACTAATGGGGAGGAAACTGAGAAAAGTGGGAGACCTGGGTTCGAGTCCCAGTCATGTCGCTATTTTCCACACTTGTTTTTCTTGTGGGATTAGTTGCATGATTTCATCCTGCAAAGAAATTCACCTTTCCTTAAATCCTTATAATTGATTTATATCATGCTATGCCTTGATTTACCAACGAAATAGTAGTTTTTAAACTTTATTGTTTTGTTACTACATCCTTTTGTGTGATATATTACATAATCTTGTATTACGTAATGAAAAATGCAATGTATTTCTGATATTTCTGTAAGTAAGGTGTAAGGTTATGTGAATTACTTTTTGACGAACCCATGCGAATAGTGCTTTGCCTACGGACAATAAACCATACTGTACTACTGCTATACTGCCATCGTGGAGTTCAACATAGAGGTGACTTGGCATGAGGACAATTTCGCTGAAAGGGTAATAACACATAGGGTTCATGTAAGTCGCCGTTAATGACTAGAAAAACTGGACCGCACTATAGCTATAAGGCAACTTTATTCGAACCTCACAATTGTTTTTATTCCTAGTTTTACACGGAAATTCTCTTCCTTTAGTTGATTTCAAGCAATCTCTTTTGCTCTATTTTTAAATACTATGACCTCTTATTTAATTATATCTTTTTTCCATAGAAACCAAAGTTATTCTTTAACTCCCTCTTTCTGTTCAGCAAGTACCGCCATATAGTCCACATCCCTTAACATAAAAGAGTCTTTCCTTGTCTCTTGAATCGATTTTTCAATGAACGGAGGAACTGCAATCACACGGTGTGGCGTTTACTCAAAGGATATGTCCGGCTTTAAGTCCGTGACGAGGCATCGAAATGCGGAGGGCGATAAACCCCTTTCTGCGAAAAACGCTGACGATGAAGAAATTAGATTGGCATTATTTGATCGGTTGTCATGGTTTCTGAAGGCTTTCCACGTGATTCATCTGTAATTGGATTACCATCGTGGAAGGCGGCGGAAAAAAGTCTCTATCGCCCAACACTTTTTTTTCTGGACGTTAGAAAGACTGGTTTTTTCGAAAGTTTTTTAATTTTACCGGAATATTGTGAATTTGGGAGAGAGCAGGGTGGCTTTTTAAGATGTACCCAACGACTCAGTACAATGTATCGATTTTTATAGTTAAAATATTAAGAAAAATGAATGTGTATTGTGGAAATTCTCCTGTGGAACGTTAGATTGGCAATGAAAGGACGTTGCGAGAGAATACACGAATAGAAGTAGGTTAAAAATACCTGTAAAGAAAAAATAATAATTAAGGTAAAGCTGGTAAATGCAAAACGAAATAAATTATCAGGTGACATATTCAATGGATAAACAATATAGAAAATAATTGGGAAATTGGGTATATTTAATCCGGAGCTCAAGTCCTTTTTTTGCTGCTTAATGTATCTAATTTTGATTGAAGTCAATATCAGAGGAAAACTCACGATTGATTTTTATAGTTATACGCATATCGTAATTTTAGAGGTATATATGTGTGTTAACCTATATAATGCTTATATTGAATAAACTTATCCTTTGTAATGACATGGTTCTGTAAGAAGATTGGATTACATTCATGAATATATNGTATCAGTTTATAGATGAGAAATTTTTCATGAAGAGACCCTTGAAATAATTAGTACAATACATTCGTTGAGTACTTTGCATATATCGTGGTATTCTGGAAATCTACACGTGCGTAATATTTTACTTTCGTAACCCCTGTATCTAAACGTAGCCAAGGTTTTCATGCTTGGTTTTATTTTCTGATCATACACATCATAACCCATTTCTATAACCTTTTCCTTCCTTCTGCTTTACATTTTCGAGTTTCCTGCACTAATTAGAAGTTTCATTTAAACGGCTCCACTAGATAAGATTATTCTTTCAGTGCTTCGATTATGCTAGTCATTACATCAAGTAGTTGAGACGGAAATTCTATTTTCTTTATTTCAGAAATAGCACTCTCTAATTAAATTAAAAAGAGAAATGACATAACTAACGAAAATGAGCCAACATTTAAGAAGACCATATAAGCTTCAGTACTTTACCACTTAAAACACGTGGCGCCTTGTTTGTAACGACGCGGCTGCATTGTTATATTTTTTATAACGATTCTATTCCTAGCAACGATTCAACATTGTTACATGGTTTACCGCTAAAGGGACACATTGTTTATAATAACGTGGCTACATTGTTAAATTGTTAATAACGATTCTATTCGTAGCAACGATTCAACGTTGTTACATTATGTACAGCTAAAGTGACGTCTTAGTTGTAACAACGCGGCAGTATTTCTATACAGTTTATAACGTTTCATTTTGCAAAATCGATTCAACATTGTTGCACCTTTTTCACTGCTAAATTGACTCCTTGTTTGTATCAACTCTGCTGCATTTTAAAATTGATTACAACATTTCTATTCGTACCTACGATTCAATATTGTTACATTGCTTTCTGCTAAAGCGACGCCTTGTTTGAAGCAAAGCGGCTGCATTGTTATATTGTTTATAACAATTATATTCCTAGCAACTGGTTAACATTGTTAATTTTTTTACTGCTAAAACCATGTTTCTAGGAATTGGATTAATATAAATCCTAAGAAATATGTATATGAGAATTTCAAATGCTTAATATTTACGATTCTCTTCTGTTATAATACATTACTCTGGTTTTCTTTAAGACTTTTGTTTTTTTCCTTATTTAAGTCAAAGTTGATGGAGAAAAAGCTTATCTCGTGCACTAATTTCCTAAAATTATATTTTTCCTCCATTTCCCACTTTTCCCATTCTTCTTATACTTTTTTTTCAAACGCCTTTCCTTATACACTCTAAACTCTTCCTCCTCTTCATCCTTCCTGCTCTACATCTCCCTCTTCGTAAATTATCCTCCCTTTTGTCTTAATTCGCAAGTTCTTTATTTATCGCCGCAATTCCTTTCCATCTCACATCCTCTTTCTCCATTCTCCCCTCGCAGGGGGACATTTTTTCTTCGGTCTTTTTGTCTCTACTTCCTTCCAACTCATTTTTCGTTTCGCGCCGGAGTTGTCACATTTCTCAGGATTAAGGAAATCTCTTTTCGGGTCTTTTGAACAAAATACACGTGTAATCCGGTGAAATGGGCAGTGGCCACCTTTTCACTACTTCGACACTTTAATTTCAAGGAGAAAATCTTTCTACGATATCTGGGTGATCATCTTGTGTCCTTCGTAACTCTGGGAAATACCGTGGTAATGCCCAACTCTCAGGAACTTAAATCAATCTTCTACAACTTGTATACATCTACATCTATATTGCAATCTGTTTTATGGCGTATGGAGGGGGGTGCATGCGTCATGACTCTATCATTAGAGTAACTGGAATCATCAGACGTACTATTATTGAGAAAAATTACTTTATATAAAAATAGGGACGCCGTTAATGACTAGAAAAACTGGACCGCACTATAGCTATAAGGCAACTTTATTCGAACCTCACAATTGTTTTTATTCCTAGTTTTACACGGAAATTCTCTTCCTTTAGTTGATTTCAAGCAATCTCTTTTGCTCTATTTTTAAATACTATGACCTCTTATTTAATTACCTTTTTATCCATAGAAACAAAAGTTTTTGTTTCCCTCCCTCTTTCTGTTCAGCAAGTACCACCATATAGTCCACATCCCTTAACATAAAAGAGTCTTTCCTTGTCTCTTGAATCGATTTTTCAATGAACTGAGGAACTGCAATCACACGGTGTGGCGTTTACTCAAAGGATATGTCCGGCTTTAAGTCCGTGACGAGGCATCGAAATGCGGAGGGCGATAAACCCCTTTCTGCGAAAAACGCTGACGATGAAGAAATTAGATTGGCATTATTTGATCGGTTGTCATGGTTTCTGAAGGCTTTCCACGTGATTCATCTGTAATTGGATTACCATCGTGGAAGGCGGCGGAAAAAAAGTCTCTATCGCCCAACACTTTTTTTTCTGGACGTTAGAAAGACTGGTTTTTTCGAAAGTTTTTTAATTTTACCGGAATATTGTGAATTTGGGAGAGAGCAGGGTGGCTTTTTAAGATGTACCCAACGACTCAGTACAATGTATCGATTTTTATAGTTAAAATATTAAGAAAAATGAATGTGTATTGTGGAAATTCTCCTGTGGAACGTTAGATTGGCAATGAAAGGACGTTGCGAGAGAATACACGAATAGAAGTAGGTTAAAAATACCTGTAAAGAAAAAATAATAATTAAGGTAAAGCTGGTAAATGCAAAACGAAATAAATTATCAGGTGACATATTCAATGGATAAACAATATAGAAAATAATTGGGAAATTGGGTATATTTAATCCGGAGCTCAAGTCCTTTTTTTGCTGCTTAATGTATCTAATTTTGATTGAAGTCAATATCAGAGGAAAACTCACGATTGATTTTTATAGTTATACGCATATCGTAATTTTAGAGGTATATATGTGTGTTAACCTATATAATGCTTATATTGAATAAACTTATCCTTTGTAATGACATGGTTCTGTAAGAAGATTGGATTACATTCATGAATATATTCCATTTCCAATACCAATATTCGATTTTCTGAAATCTACTTTTTAATGTTGAAATTGTCGATTATAAATTATAAAAATAATATATTTGCTATTGTTTCAGGTATGTGTGGAGACTAAGTACTTCTTCCTGTAATGTTTTCTGCACAAGATGATCAACCAACACCAGGTATTTCTCTTTAGCTGTCAGATTTTTCATTGGTTCGCAGCATCACTGAACTATTTTCAAAGTTTTCGATTTAATATTCATCTTTTTTACTGTCGATTGAGTTTTGGAATAATGACAAAACGTATCGTTTCTTTCTTTACCGTTGAACGGGAGGGAAAAACGGTTAAAAGCCCGCTATTTAAGTAATAATTGTATAAAAAGCAGCTTGGGTGTGGTACTAAGCACAGCATAATCTATTTCACTACTTCGACACTTTAATTTCAAGGAGAAAATCTTTCTACGATATCTGGGTGATCATCTTGTGTCCTTCGTAACTCTGGGAAATACCGTGGTAATGCCCAACTCTCAGGAACTTGTATCAGTCATCTGCAACTCACATACATCTACATCTATACTGCAAGCTGTCTTAAGGCGTATGTAGGGGGGTGCATGCGTCATGACTCTATCATTAGAGTAACTGGAATCATCAGACGTACTATTATTGAGAAAAATTACTTTATATGAAAATAGGGAGGTTGAGAAAAAAAAATTTCGACTCAATAGGAACCACTTGAAAAACTAATTGAAAAGGATTACCAAAAAAATGTACGGGGATGGGGGAAAATAAGCCGTGAATGAAGCTAACTGGCTTCCCCTCAATTTTTTCACTCAAAGAGACTGTTATGAATTGGAATCTTGCAACAATTCGCAGCACAATGCCAATATTTGCGATTCGTATCCGTATCTATAAAAATGTCCATTTACCCACTAAAGTTTTCCTCCCTAATTCCACCCAGGTTAGGGCCAGCACATTCCATTCCCTCACATTGATTCCCTTCCTTCATCAAAGCCCCAAAATCATGTATTACCACCACGCCATCTCATATGACCATCCCTTTTGGAAATTCGAAAACCACTTCACCTCCTTTTTTTCGCTTTCTCCGTCGGTATCCCCTTCGTTGCTAGGGCCCTTTCCCGCCGTCATTTGGTCCTGACGACGCCGCATTTGACGGTCCGCGGCGGTGTGTCCACATTCGACCTCTTTGAATCTCCGTTGCGCAGCGCACACATGAGACATGTTCCCTATCGACAACACACAGAGTCCCTCTCCTCTGTATCCATCTGTCGGCTAAAATTAGAAACTCGATCGAAGTGCCGCCCTCTTNAAGTTTTAAAGTTTGAACGTTGTGCGACGTCTGGTTCTCGAGTTTTAGGCGAACGTACACACACAAACATACAAACTTTCTACTTTATGTATAAGATAGACAAAGCGGAAGCATGGGGTAAATGATCCGCTTTTCGCGTTTTATTTAAATCCTAGAATTTTGTCTTCCTTTGATTTCTGAGTTTCTTAAAATGCGTGGCTCTTGGAGGCGCGACGTCTGGGGCAGAGGTCCCGCTTGTCCCGCCGAAAGGGCAACACAAATGTTACAGTCAAAATTGTACAGTCTTCATTAACAAAAAATGAAACTGATCCAGTCCGACACAATTAGAGAAATGTCAGCATATTTAAATCATACATTCATGTAGTAATTCCTCAAAAAAGTTAAGATTTGGTTAACTTGGTTTAATTATCGAGTTTTCTCTTGTGGTGTTCGCTATAGTGTCATTAATTCGTTAACTTCTTCCAGATAAAATAAATAATTATTCATATAAATCAAATTATATTTAAGTGGGCATGGCCTGGGTCGGCCATTAGGGTTGCTATTTGGGTCTCGGCTTTAAAGGTGCCCCATTCTAGAAAAAGATATATTTTCTATTTTTCATAAGACAACGATATATATGTGGAAAACTTTTTCAGAAATCGTGCTTTATTTATAAACAATTATTATCACGTTGACTGAAAACGAGAATAAGGGGATAAATGGAAATTTGCACCCAGCCCCCTGGTCGGACCGCTCCTGGACAGTTCGGTAAATGGCCGGTGCTGGACCTGAGAATAACCCTTCAGAGCAATATTTATATTAGGTATGATATAATATCGATCAAACACAGCCCAACATCTCTGTATTAACGCATGACACATTTTGGCTTATAACGCATTAGAACACATTTTGGCCGATAACGTTATAACAGAAATATATCCACCACTGCAAGTACTTGAAATTTCTCTTTCGTTTGAGCGATTTTTTTCTTTAATCGATTGGTTTGGCTCTATACCCTTCAAACAGGTCTCCCGCGATATTTTTGTACCCTAACAAAATCGAAAAACACGTGACGGAAGCATAATTTTAGGTTACAATGCGGGGAAGTGTTCATTATAAGAGCGCCATTAAATGTTCATTGTCCGAGAAGGATGTAAGATTGAGCGAACGACACGAAGAATGATTCGTCCCAATGTAGGCTAAGCCGAGAGCACACAACAGGTTGTCAAAGGCCGCTTTCAAGAAGAGCTCTCGTTCAAGCGGTGACGTTCAATCGCCGCATAATTTATGTCCACGCACGTCTCTCGTCCGTAATACCCTTCAAATCTACAAGGAGCTTCATGCGCACACGATTGCGTCATAAGCGATACCAAGTTTATCAGCGGGGCTTGGAAGGAAAACTAGCTGTCTGAACTTAACCACGCTACCATCGCTGAAGAAAATGTACTGGAAGCGAACATTGACACTAAGGAATACCCTAAGAGGTGGTCCACCACAGTTCAAAAACATTGTGTTACCTGATTTTCTACTAGCCGAAGTGCCCGTTGATTCCCAATCCCATCCAACGGAATCGACGGTACGGAACATCATTGGAATTGGTCGTCAGGGGTACGGTTTGTTTACAACCTCAAACTTTTAGAAAAGTTTCGTTTATTTTATAAAAATTTTGATCAGTAAACAATTATCGACGACCAAAATCAGATTCTTAATTCAATTTCCCTTCTCTTGGTACTTGTTTTGGTATCGTGCGACTATTCTTTCTTATTTAATTTTGCCAAAGAAGCTAACACTGCATGCGATAAAAGTGAACTAAAGTGCTTGAGCTCGGATTCAACAATGGAATCAGTCGTCAGGGGAACCGGTTGTTTACAACCACAAAACATCACAAAATGTTCGTCTATTTTACTATTCATGTCTCAGAAGCTATACGATAGCGAATGCTTGACTTCAAATTTCCTAACAAGTCACTTGGTGGACATTTTAAAGTAAAATACGACACATTTTTAGA
>KZ308489.1:856323-871718 GCA_000376725.2 Ladona fulva | reverse complement strand
GGGCTGAATTTTAATTCTTGAGGTGCTTTGAATAACATAAAATGTTAAGAAATTCTGAGAGCTTGGCAATTTGTTATGACTATAGTTGTTCATAGTTAAGTGTGCACCATTTCCTGAGAAATTACCTTGTGATATCAAATCAGCCTATGCTTCAAATGTTATTAAATTCCTTGAATTACTAAATTTAAGAATAATGATTATCTAATTCTTGTTTTATGCAGAAAGTTTGTTATCCCCCAAATATTCAGCATATTTTTAATATTTCAGTCTAAAAAACATGCATTGAAACTAATCAGAAAGCAAATTAAATGTGAGTATTAATAATGAGTACATCTAAGCATTTAGAAGGCTGACTTTGGAAGAATTTTCTGAAAATGTCATTTTCTTTCAAAACCAAATATTAGGGAATTTGGAATTTAGTTTTTCTTAGCAAAATATTTCCAGAGTAATTATTCTGTGAGACAAAATCAGCCTGTTCTTCAAATATCCCAATATCCCATTTATCAAAATCCCAGAATTTGTAAATTTAAGAAGACTGATGATCTAATTCTCTTTTTTATGCAGAAAGTTTGTTATCCCCCATATATTCAGCTCTTTGTTCAGAACTTTTTCTCAATTTTTAGTCAAGCAAATTAATTGTCTTGAGAAGACCAAATTCTTTATTATGGAAGGAGTTCATTTTTTAAATTCAGTATATTCTTTGAAATAGATACTCCCTTCAATTGTTTGAGGTTTTACAGCATTTTTCTTTGGATAATTTTCTTGCTACAGGATGAAAAGTTTTTAAGCCTCCTTTTTTTATTTGTTCAATTTGTTCGAAATTTTAATTAAATCCAGTACCTTTTGCGTCATAAATTTCTTCAAGTGATCACTGTTTTAGAAACATTTTTATAGTTATCTCCATTTCAAATTTGAGTGATAAGTTTATACCTGGTAATTTTGTTTCTGTGGATTGGTGATATTTTATCTTGGGTTTGATTTATTTCATAGTTCAACCATATTATTTAATGACTTTGTTATTTTCAAGTACTCTGCTCAATGGCAAGCCAATTGTGATAGCATTTTTTCATACTCTCTTTGTGTAGCTCATGTTATTCTTTCAAATTTATTGCAATTCTTCACTTTCACTTGATATTTGAATTCTTGCTTTTGTTATTTTTCATTTGTTTAATTGTTCTTGAATTCCAAGTCCATTGCTTTATGTTTTCATGATTTCTCAAAATTTTTAGTTTGAGTTTTGAATTTGCCGATAGAAATTGTGAAGTTTCCAGAACATTCTAGAATTTCCAGAAATTGCCAAGTTTCTAGAACATTCTAGAATTTCCAGAAATATTCCTTTAACCCTTTGAAGCCTCAACTGCTCAAAAAATTATTATAAGTCCCCAAGGTCATTCGATTAGTTAAAAAATAACAATGTTGTTTTCTCATGTTTCATATTTTTTCAGATCAATTTTTGTTTTCTGTACTTGTATTCTCAGTGATCTGTCTTTTCAATGGCTATGTTCAAAATAATTTTAACTTTGAATTATTTTGAACATAGCCATTAAAAAGACCCAGATCACTGAGAATACAAGTACAGAAAACAAAGATGGCAGACACTACAGCAGCAAGAAAAACAATTGAATTTTTGAGCTCCGAGATAGGCCCAGGTTTGGCGTCCCCTGCTGTACCAAAAATTTGAACAGGTGGGAAGGTGGCCATTTTCAAGGAAAATGCTGAAAGAGTTCAGTTCTCAAATTTCTTTATTGAACCTTGTAATAAAATGTACATTTCAAAATATTGTCAATAAAGCACATTTAAATTAGCTCCTTGTGACTTCTTTGCTGCAATTCCTCCAGCCAAGTTAGTACATATTTCACTGAATAAAACCTGCAGTGGAAGTTTTAGGCATTAAAAATTACACATTGGAGATTCTACAAAACTATTTTGCCAGAAAATACTCTAATATGAAAAATTGCATTATTTTCATTTTCTATTGCACAATTTTAATCTGAAAAAAAAGGATGTCAGCTAAAGGCTGACCCTTGCAACACAGGCAAGGTAAGTTCTAATTTTTCAATTTTTAATAACATTCAACAGTTTTATGTTACTCTTCTCGAAAAATTAAGCTTTTTCATTATTATATGAAATAATGCAAGAAAGATTTAGAAATGACTACTTTAACTTCTCCCCGAATAGGATAACATATATAGATTGAATAAATAAAATTTTCTAAAACGACTAAGTCAAACTATTAAGAATAAATATATTTCACCCAAAATGGTTAAAAACTACACTACGTAACATACAATTTCCTACCGAAGAGCCAACACTGCCATTTTTGGAGTTCTAGTTTTATACGATAGTTTCGAATTTTGAGATTTTACCGATAGGAGTAACTTCCTGTAATATTTAGAGTTTCTTCAAAAAATTCATGAGAGACTTAGCTCATCGTCAGAAAGTTCGACACCAAACAAATTAAACTAATGACAAAATTAGCAGTAGAGGTATTAGCACCGAAGCATCACCAGTACGCCAATAATTGGAGTTACGCAGGTACCTTTATCTGTAGATAAATTCGGTAAGACGTTACAATCCGGCTTCAGTCGACGCTTGCTAGGGAACCGCTGCATGGCGCAACATTTACGGAGACTTCAACGAGTACATAAAATTACGGACCCATTCAACGTTAAAACTTTGAAAATTCACACGTAACAGTTTTTTGCATTTTTAAGAGTGAAATGTCTATTAACCATTCAAAGAATTCGTCTTCAAAAATAAAGTCACACAATCTTGATAAGTAACAGTCTTCGCGTCGCTGAAATGCCTGATCGAACAGAAAGGCAGCAATTAGGGTATTTCTCGGGTGTATCCAGCTTAGTTTCAAAATAACGCACCCTAGTGAACCGCTGCACGGTGTGGCATTTAACTTAGGCTCAAGCATTTGAATATCGAACTAAGAATCCATTTATATTCGAACATTTGGGCAATTCGCTCAAATGACAGCAAGATGAAAAGTTAATTTAATTGTTCATTATTCGCCTTTCTTCGGATTTAATACACTGCAAAGAATTACCAAAAATCTAGTTAGTTACACTATCTAAAAGGTACGTATTAACATAGCGTCGCTGAAACTAAAATGCATGGATATTCCTCGGGTATGTCCCACCCTTGCGTGAATTTATATCTAAGGTAAGCTCAGATTACGAAAATCACTCCAAATTTTCATTGCAACGGCGCGAAGTCTATGCGTTCACAACATCCCAGCATCAATGGGTTGAATCAGCATCACTAAGTAGCCAAAAGAGCGAAAATAGCGCGGACATTCAATTAAACCATTTCTATGCTTTGGACTCGCGAGGTTACTACAATCCGTGCCCAAGGTTGCTTTCCGCTACACGTGTTAGCTTACGCTTTTTATAATTTCAGGATAGACTCACGCAACCAACATTCATTACGCGCTAAGATGAACAGGGAAGTATTAAGAACCAAGGCAATAGCTATTTCTCCTAAGGTTGAACAATATATTTCGAAAGCCCAATGCTCAAATACGAACTTTACATTTAATTCCGATTCAACGTCAACAAATAGGTACATTATACTAGCTGAAATGACCACTTGACTACGAAATCAAACCCGGTTGTTAACTGTACCAAACTTTCGTGCATAAAAGTAGAAGTTATGAGAAAAATACTAAATCTTAATAATTAAGTCCGAACGTTAAGTTGCAGATTTCGAAAAATACGAGAAATCGAAAATTTTTATCCTTTTAAGGAACAGCTGTATGTTCCATTATACAGAACAGCTCAATCGCGGAGGCATGTCGTACAAAACAGATGTACCCAATTTTACAACTGAGGGACATTAGACAAAAGCGAGAAACATAGGAACCAGAATGGAACAATTTAACCAATCCAGCTGGCTTTTATAAAGAGCTATAATTTGAAGATTCGGGAAATCAACCAATTATGGCATGGAATAGCTGACACAAACCCCTGCGATAAGATTATGTACCTGACCGAAACTTCACTTTTATTGCTATCATTACCACGGTTAACTCGTTTGCTTTACATTAACAAATCCCTCTAAGATATTGGGAACTAATCAAACCACCGTAAAAATAAATTAAGTACACTACGACTTAAATTAACGAGAAGCAGCTAAAAATGTTAACACATCTTCAATATGACTCACGAAAAGAGGAGACCGTCTGCAATATGTTCTTCAACGCCAGGTGACGTCCTTCGTTTGGGAGCGAGGTGTCTTCCAGCAGGGTAGAACCGTAGCCTTCAGCAGTCAACAGGAGAGAGGACGAGCTGGAGGCCTGCAAACCTTTTTATGCTCAGACAACGGATAGGGGTGGCGCTGTTGGAGTAATGAGGGGAATGGAGGGTTGGAAACTACTACTTCGATCACTTAAATTCTTAAATAATTATAAAATACTGCGAGATTTATGAAATCCAGTATTCAGAACAAGTGGTTGAGAGAAAATGTATAGATTGCATAAAATATTATTGTTGATTATTTTGTAGATACTGTTTACAGTATCGTAACTGATATTTATCACTTATCTTTAAATTGTCTAAATGTTAATATTAATTTAATCAAATATAGAAAATGGATTGCCTTTCTTTATTTTTTCCGAAATATCCGGGTGAGATAAGCCCGAATGTAGAAGGGGATCGGAGGTTAAAATTATTATCGTACATATTTCTGTCGGCTAATATAAGGATAAAAATAACGCCACCATTCAGAGTTATCTGATTAATTTCCTGAATGCTATTCCAAATTCCAAGTAACCGTTCTAGTGTAAGGTTAGTTAATTCGAGAAATAATGTTACGTCATTGCGTGGTTACCAATTTTTTTTTCTCCGCTACCTAAATATCAAATTATGATACAGTTACGACTCCGAGAACGTTTCAGTGGCTGTTGTGAAAGCAGTTGCCAGTATATCCTCCAAGGATGAAATATACTTCATACAAGTTACTTCAAAATGTAACTTTTCGTATGGAGGATGGGTATCAACGAGCAGAACAGAATTAATTCCCAATGACAAATTTTGACATTATTAATTATAAAACGTGCAAAATGATATTGGATTTTATGAGACTGAAATCTGAATTTCCATAAATGGTTCGCAAAATATGCATGGGGTTTGAGTCGTTCGATAGACTGAGAGAACTCTTCAGCAGTTTATTTTTAAGATACATACATTCAGTAGCATGTTCCAAGTATTTTCATCTATTTATTTTAAGTTCATACCCCTGCCATTGAGATAGAGAGTAAAAACAAACATGAATGTAACTATTACTTGGCACAATCAGATTTTAATATCACCTGCCTAATGAAGATGTTGCGTGGAGCAGAGCCCACCCATAGAAAGCCAAATGCTGCAAATCAAATTATTGTCAGTGCACGTGATATTTGAGCCTTTGACTGAAAAATCAAATAATATTTTACTAAATAAGTAAAATTAGCAGAAGGTGTATGTTTAACTGATGCAATATTCCCACTTAATCTTTCTCTTTAGCTAACTGAGAGCAACATCCTTTCGCCTCAAAAGATACACGATCACAGTTGGTTCTTTGTAGTCAGCATGGTAAGTAAGTCATAAGATTGGTTTCGCTTTATGAATCAATAAAGGAGCAGTTAAATTTTAAGTTTTAGTTTTACTGTTATACTACAGGAGCAGTAGCAATGCTATTCCGTATAGTATAATTTTTCGATTTTGCAAATCAATAGAATTTAAAATTAATAATTAAAAAATGTAGAGAAAATTTGCAAATATTTAGAAATAATATACAAACAATCGACAAAAGAATGCTGTTGAAGAATCTACAGACAGGCCTCATCTTTTGCAGAGATTATGTTCCTAAGAAATCTAAGAAAAACAAAGTCATGAAAGAGATGTAATTAGAGCGGTAGAAAAGGCAAGGTTCGGTCCCAATTATAATGGAAATGGATCAAGATGAATTTGCGTTTACATTGGTGAGATATGAGATTAGGGAAAGAGAAATTAATTTATGCAATATATGCAATAGATCTAATGAAATAAATTACGAGAAAAGTGAAAGAAAGTAAAATAAATTGTAGCTTTGTAGCTCTATAAAATAGACTTCGAATTCGTGAGAGCCTGCTTCCTTTTTACCGTAAAAATTAACATTACGAACTGTGATATGAATGTCAATGATGATTGATAAATAATCAAGATGAACCAGAAAAAGGAGAATTTATGCAGTGTCTCCGTCATGATCGACTAAATATGTGGAAGATTTCACCTATGTTGTGAAGCTAGCAAATCTTCTCTATCTTTCACTGCTCCATTTACATGGTCATATTTTATATAGGTGTTCTGTGCACTATAGTAAACATCCCGCCAAGCATAGTGACGGAGCATGATTTTTTTTAATATATCTATTTTTGTATAAATCTAGTTATCCTATACGTGACGGATTTATTTTATATCTCTATGATAATTTAATACATTAATGAGCTGTAGATGGCTTGAATGATATATTGGATGATAAATTTTGGAAAAGATCGCTCAAAATAAAATTTGTTAAGAAATAATTTGTCAATTATAACGATGAACTGAACATTGATAAAAATTTGTAATTTTCAACTTTTTGCCATAAAATTAGTAAAAAATATTGTCATCTTCTAATCGTCAACTCTCCTTTTAAATTCCAAGCGTATACTTAAAGGATGACAAATTGAACTCGGCTTCAAATATCGGGTTTTGTAAACGCCCCCGACCAGAGCAGAGATGAGACTAACATTCAGTTTGATGTGCGTACGTAGTTTAGTTGCATAGTGGATCTCTCTTCTTTATTATGAGTAATCTGTGTAAAGAAGTTTAAAAATCAGAGTTATAAGACTATCCGTACTTCCTATAAGTGAGTTAGTGCCATTAAATTTAGCTAATTTGTCTTTTGTGCACTCCTTTTCCATTATTTTGGGATATTCATAAGTTTCAAGAATCCTTCTGCAGTTCAATCTTTACTATTCGACGGTAAGTATCAGTAAAATGTTTGTAAACTAAGACCAATTATTTCAGTGCCTGAGTTATAATAACGAAATCTATCATCTTTTCCTAGTAGTAAACTAAAAAATTTCATTTCCATGATATTTTCTTTTATAATAATAATAGCAAGTCATTACTTCATGTCTATTTTATATTTACAAGGATTAATAAGCTAGGAAGATAGGGGAGACTTGTTCACGAAAGCCCTAAATACTCCCTGGCTCTGCGCCATTCTAACATAGTCTCCCAGAAATGATCGCTTAAAAGTTATCTTAATCGCACCTATTGTAGACTCGTACATACGTTGGGTAAATTGGCTCTCGGAGATAGTCACTTCTCTATCTCCATCTCTGAAGAGTACAGTCCTTTTCACCTTATGGCCATATACTCTTGATGTTAATATTTGAAGGACTTCTTTGGGAATAATGTGCAGTCAGTGCAAATCCAGAAAAAATGGGTCCGGCAAAAGTGACGACTTTTGTCATATTTTTTACTGCCCTTTACTGCAACTGGCATCCCAAGGAAATTTAATAAAATATTCATTTTCAGTTTGATAAAGGTATTAAGAAGAGGAAAATGAATTCTTTAAAACCATCTATATAATCACATATTATATTATTTATAAATTTTCTTTTTTTATGAACTTTTAATCAAATATGGATAGCATATGAAATTTCTAATTTGTTTTGGTTAGCTCTAGTTTCCTTTAATAATCTTTGTATAAGCTACAGCTGAGCCAATGGTATTTTCCTATTTCAAATTAAATACACAAATAGTTATTAAATACACTCTTTATTAAATATGTTCCAGTCTCCAAGGATGTCTATGTAATCTGTGTTAGGAAGTGTCCTGATTTTGATCGACGAGCCAAATGCCCTCCATTTTCATTGTTCCTCACTCCCTCCATGCCATAGATTGTGGTTTGGTTTCTAGTGTAGAATCATATCCATTGAACAGGTAGGAACAGTATATAACAGTAAAAGGGAAATATCAAAAGAGAGGTACCGGTGATGGCATTCTTGCTCTTAACGGGAAAGAGAATGTATAATCTCAGAGGGGGCAATTCCTCCACAAAACTGCAGTTCTGGGTGACCATCAGAAATTTTAGAAATGTTTTTATTGCATTTTCCCATCTAAACATCAGTTTTCTGGTTCAGGAGAAAGCCACACTCAACTAAATGGGGGATAACAGATTTACTTTGGAACATAGAGATGGTTCCTAATTAGAAAAATTAAGCAAGTTCCAACATGATTCCAGAACTTACTAACTGTGGTTTTAAGTGCCAAAAATTAATTCCCAGAACTGATTAATCACTTTTAATCTTCATAACAAAATTCCCAGAACTGATTAATCACTTTTAATCTTCATAACAAAATTCCCAGAACTGATTAATCACTTTTAATCTTCATAACAAAATTTCTTGCAACAGCCAAATCTTTCTAAAAGGAGTCTTCATTTCAAGGAGTTTAAATCAAACAATAATTATGAACAATTAATTTAATAACCAATTTATATTATACAATTTGAGTATTGAGTCTTACCACAGTCCATACCAACAATGAATGAAAATCAGAAATAGTTCATACAAAACAAACGAAGAGGAATAATATATAAATAGAAATATAAATAAACCTAAATAAGTCTTTTTAAATTATATACAAACTGGATTGGAAGAGATGCCTCACACTCATGGATACCAATGAGTCATGAGTTATACTTCTGCATGGGAAATACCTTCTTGCAACAGTAATCAATATGAGGAAAAAACATCAGAGAAACACTGGAGATTATTCAAAATTTAATGAATCTTATGAAATCTACATTTCTCATATTTAATATTAAATGCATCAGCTTTAACAATAAATATATTTAGTATTAATTCAATGAATACAAAGAATTAATAGCTGGCAACAAAGGAGAGAAACAAAAACTTCAATGAAAACAACAAATCCTCCAAAGGAATTGACGTAGCAAGCAGCTATGTTCAGCATGTCATGTGATTATTGAAATTTGAATGTTATTCAGCAACTTTCTTCCTACTAAGTTCCACAAATCTGTATTTAAAAATCAGACATTCTATCATTTTCTTCATATTCCCTACTTCCTTCAGGGCTATTAATGCAGCTGATATTACCATAGGCATTGGCACCCTTTAGAGTAAAATTTCCACATAAAGTTAGAATGTAATTGGATGGAAATGTAAAAAATAAAGAATGAAGAAAACAAAACTATGGTTTCGAGATCAATGAAAATTATTTACTTGATGGCATAAAATATTAAATAAATTGATTTGCTGATGCAGAAAGGACTTTGAGATTGTGATGACTGGATAATCAATGAAAAATAATGATCCCAAAAAGAATAATTTGCATTTAAGAGACGACAGTCTCAGCTAAAAGCTTATGACAGAAAAAATATAATGCTGAAAATTCACTTTCTAAGGCTATAGGTACTCTGTATAGAAAGTAAAAAATTCATTCAATTAGACAAAACAAACAAAATATAAATTGTCCTAAATAATACTTAGTTACCATATTTTACTAAGTAAACTTTGGAATACTTTGCATAATTCTTGTATGTTATGACTTTCCCTCAACATAATGATATAACCATAACCAATTGCATGTTTAAAACTACTTAAAACAATTACAGGTGACAGAGTTCTGTAGAAGGAGTACTTTAAGTTAATCAACAGTGTCCTCTCATTAACACAAGTCAATACTGAAATATCCTTTTCCAAACATTTTGTATGAGTGTGCATGGAAAATTTTATGGAAGCTTAACTTTACACTCATAATGAATTTCAAAACCAAATACATTGAAATATTTATGAAGCACAGACCATAAAGATAAGAAAAGTTTAAATAAAATATAATATAATTTAAACTTGATGATTTTTTATCCATGAATAAAGATAGGATCATTTAAGAAGAGAAAATTATCACATTCATGCCATTTTGTAGCAATAATATAGTTATGCCTACAGACACACAGACATCTTGACATCAATTTACATTTGACGGGTCTGGCAGCTTCCATATGGTGTTTGCAGACTAGTTAAATTTTCCATTTCTACTAAACACTGAAAACATCCACATTAAGGCAATGTTAGATAACACACAATTATGATCCCAACCAGCAATGAACCTTAGATCCACATCTGGATTCAATTGATCATTCAAAATGCCTTATTTTCCGGTGTATTGACAAATTTAAAAAAGTATTCATTCAAGGCTAAGCACTGCTATTAACTCAGTATTGTTAGGAAAAACTGTATAGTCTCTACAATAAAATATTAGGAAGAACTAATTGTTGAAATGGTTTTGATTAACTTATTCTAGTTCTGAGAGAACAAGACAAATTTTATCAAATCAAGTTTGATTTTTAAGTAATGACTAAGTAATGATGTTCTATGTTTCCACAAATCCTAATCCTTCATACAAAACATAAACTTAGGTAAGCTGAATTTCATGCAGTTTACTTTAGCTGAATAATGAATTTAAAGTGATGGTTGAAAGAATCATTTTGAAAAAAGTTACAGGATAGTCAATCATTACCGATTCATTAATGAAAAAATAAAATATGCAACAAGATACCAAGAAAAAAAATATATGCAATGTATGCAAACTAAGAAATGACAAAGATGAAATTGATTATAAAAAAAACTGAACATTAAGATTTATCAGGATAAAATTAAACACAAGATTATAAATAAAATAGCAGTCTTCATAAGAGGAAAAAAATTGTTGCAAGTCATTAACATCCATGTTAGATGCTATAGAATATATATTTGATAGAGAAAATTTTCTTCTGTTGTTTTGTTTCTCTAAATTTTCAACTTCAATATATTCCGGTCTGCAGAAATCTGAGTTAGCATAGGCATCAATTCATGAATGGACTTTAACAGCTTAGAGCACAAATGATACATTTATATACACCGGAAAATACTGATTCCAAAAATGCTTACTTTGCAACACGTAGAAAGAATTAGAGGCTTGCGATTTTAATGACATAAACAATGATAATATTTAACCCTCATGAGAAACACTGAAAATGGATACCCTAATCCTATATCTGAAAGAATTTATTTGTACTTTTGAAAAACAGCTTTACAAATCTGTGGATAAGATATATTTAAAGCTTGGCAAGATGGAGCAATAATTTTAAGAAAAATGCAAGAATGTCTATTGACATTTTCTCACACAAGCCTTCTCTTACTTCAATATAAATTATGAATCACGTAAGAATCATCTCAAAATAAATATTTCTTGGAAAGAACACATAACACCAACCTGTTCACACATCATGTAACTCTGAATCTTATCATTTACAAAAACATTTAAATCATGTGTATCTTATCGATGTTTAAGAGGCAATTTGGAAGAGAGAAGGATGAAAAACAATTGCAGTACTGGGTCATTTCTGAGAGATAGGTCCATGCTTGCATAAAGCTTCTTTTCTCGTGCTTTCCATACCTGGAGAATAAAGAAAATACAGATTAAAATATCCAAGATTTCTTATTAATATACATAAACTGTGGAGATACAACTCTGACGTTAATCAAGCTACATTTTAGGTCACATTCAAAATGCAGATGAAACTACAGTTTATGTTGATATGACAGCATTTACCAACATTAACAGGAGTGGAGCAAAATCAGTAACTGTAAAAAATTAATTGAAAAGAATTTTCATAAAAAATGAGTTATCACAAAAATTAATAAAACCCATTTCATCCAAATCTGTACTGAGAATGTAGAATCGTCTGATACTTAGGTCTGATATTTTGGTAAATACAGTATATTTTTAAAAGTACATCACCCAATAGTTATATTTTGAATGCATAGAACTTAAAAACAAAAAGACGTATGGACATATAAGAATATCTTTCTTACCTTAAAATATGCTTCAGCAGTGATGTTGACCATGCCCCAAATTGATAATCTACAATTGGATCTTCACCAAACAGCAGTATTGTCACAAAATATTTATGATAGCTTTTCATTATTATCATTTCATTTATAAAGCTCATATTCATTTCAATATCTTTCATTAAAAATTCAAATTCATGAGATCTAATAAATGTATACAAATTGCATAAAATAGCCCACTTTGGAGTCAACTGGATGAATATGGCTTATGTATTTTTGGGGCAGATTATCCACTGAATTGTTTCTTGGTGTTATATTTACATCGATAAAAAAATTGAACCCTCTCAAAACAACTGCACTTTTCCCCACACTCTCTCCTCAAGCTGAAAGCACATCATTTGACGATTTGGATTAAGCATTCACAGTTCATAGAGAATGTTTCATGATTCGGTGGGAACAAAGGGGATTAGGTGAGCTAGTAAATGAAACTTAAAGCAAAATTGAGAAAGGGTTAAGAGAGAGCTTTGGAAAATAGTCTTCACCTAACCCAGGCAGCATGGTTTTTCTTTAAAGTTGACGTTACAGGGAAGAGAAAAAATCAACAGCTATAAGATGAGAGGTCAAAGCAGGAGAGGATATAGCTTAAAAATTTGTGCCAGGACTCCCTTTCCCATTGTTTCACTTCTCTTGGCACCAATCAGGGAAAGAATGCATATCTCAGTCTTGAGTCACTCATAAAGGTTAAAAATTTCCTCATCTCTAAATCCTTGGTTTGTAGGCATGGGTGACATGAAAATTTTGCACGTCCATGTCTGCACATTCCCTTTCTGAAATGTTCCCACTGGTCCTGCCCGATTCATCTCCCCCTCCTCCGACAATGATCTCACTCCTAATCTCTCCACTTCCAGGCCCACTGCCAGGACCTTGACTGGGGTCCAAACCAACCAAGCTGTCCCTTGCGCCGACTATGTCTGACGCAGATATGCTCCCCTTCCCGCTGACCATGCCACTCACACCACAAATTCCCTCGATGGAACTGCTGCTCATGACACCCGTGTTTCCAAGATCACGAGCTTTGGCTCCGTTCTCCTTGTTCCGACACCGGCTCGAATTTCGGTGCACCAAACGACGTTCTCCACCCCTACTTGATGACCTCCGTACAATCCCAGGTTTTACCGACTCCGCACTGGCACTAAGACCAGCTCCCACTTCAAAGGAAGAAATAACATTATTTTAGAAATATACATACAGTCATAAACAATAATACCTCAGATAAGAAGTACTGAATTTCATGACCCATAGGATGGAGTATTTATGAAAAAATTACTTTAAGTTGACCTGCACCTTATAGAAAGAGGGTTTAGATTTTGATTGAAGAAAGGAAATTTTCAAGATAAACTAGCTTTTGAACTTGATTTCCATGGTAGCTATAATGATTTTCTGGATTTAAATCGTGAAAAATTTTTATCATGGCTGTTAATTTTGATACTCCACAACCCAATTTCCTTTCCACCAATTACAAAAGTGAAAATAACATTTTTTCAAATGTCTGGCTGGAATGTAACAATGCATCTCATTAGCCACCAAACATGGTGATCCTACTATTAAATTTTTAGCTGGTGAATTTTTGTGGAAATGGAAGAATTGGTATAGAAAGATTTCTTGCATTGATTAACCTGGAAATTCTAATTCCTGCAACTATGCCCCATGTAGATGGGGCAAAGTTGCAGGAAACCATCCAATTCAGGTATAAAATTGATATTATATGTAAACCTTTTCACTAATTTTTGCTAATCTTTAGATAGATAATCAAAAGATAAAAGACAAGTAAGTTGTAAAATCTCAGAAGATACCTCCATTTACCAATAAGGAAACATAATCAAAACATCTCTAAGGTTATGTATCACTGAAAATATCTTTTTGGAAAACTCACCAATGTTTCCTGAAGAAGACCTGCTGTTTGAACCTCTAAGTACATGTAGAGAACTTGGGTCACTATCAATGTCAATAGGAACCATAGCCATGCTGCTCATCATCATGGGGTTCTCTTGATTTTGAGATGAAGAGTGGAATGGTAAATGATGCTGATTACAGTAGTTTGGAGAGTGAAGGTGGTTGTTATTCTGGTGCATCAAATAGTGATGGTGGTAATAGTGCTGTAGATGAGTCGGCTGCTGCCTGTTTTCCTGCAGCGCAGGTGACAGAAACCATTCAGATCTAGTCCTCATACGTGCGGTTTGTCTCTCATGAACCTGTTGGAATAGTCAGCTTAAGAATACAGCTTGACTGATGGTGGCATACAAAAACATGGAAGAGGAAATGCATATGGGTGTTTATTAGAGGAGAACACACACATCTATCCTACAATTTTTACACTGAAGTTTCCATAGGCCCTGACTCCATTAGCGAGTGTTATAGAAGTTCAAAGAATCATAAGACAGTGAGAAAATTGCTGAACATAATAATATAGTAAACCAGCACACATAAACAAAATATTGCACAGCAAAGGAATAATTGTTTTTGTACATACAGTAAATGTCGATTAAGGTCTACAAGTGGCTCAAACTTCATAAATTTTACCTTATGTAAAATATATGAGGCCTGCCAACCAATATTGCCAACAACTATTACTGAATCAGTAGTAAAAGAAAGATGGGAACTCCCTTTCCATGGTACAAAGCTTCATTCAAAGGATAAATAAATAATGTCATTATGTATCCTGCGAATCACTCTGACTGCCAACAAAATGATTTTAATGACCATTTTAACTGTTTCCATTGAGTGCTAAACATAAAGCTACCTTAATATGATAAACCTCAAGCTTTGAGAAATCATCCAAAGTAAAAATAACATCAGCAACAACAGGATTACTCACTTGATCCACCAAATGAAATTGAAATTCCCAAATTTCCCAATATATAATTAGCATACATACACTTTTTGCAGTAATAATTGGGCCTTATTTAAATGCAGATTTATTTTCTAGTACAGGGGTTATTTGGAAAATGTAAATGAGACTGACAACTACAGTGATCAGAACTTACAAATTTCATACTCTTGTATACATTTTTAACTTAATTTTCTTTATATACTGGGCATATGAAGCATAGGAAATACAAAGCATATACATAGGTAATATAAAGCCTTGAGCTCAATATTATGGAAAATAACTTCATTATTACCACTTAAGATAAAAGGATATAGATAGTAATATAGTCAAACCTCAATAACACAAATCTCAATGGAGAGCTGAAAATCTTTTTCAAATCTCAGAAGCTGAGAGCTTTTGAGATTTTTACTTCAACTTATCCAGGTTCTCTAATATTGTGCCAGCAGATAAGTTAAAATCTAGTAGATATTAAAAAAAAGACAAATGAAACATCATATACGAGTGGTAGGACAGTTAAACAGAACTGGGAATCAAATATATTGGAACTTTTTTTGGGTATAGGAAATCAATTTTTTGATTTTTTTTATTTAAAACTCAATATTCCAATTTTTTATGATTATAGATAAATAC